>CM062619.1:23171048-23218548 GCA_025617555.3 Puccinia polysora | reverse complement strand
GTCATCAAAACCAGAGTGTCCCTTCCTCCTCATTGGATCAGTTTCACTTGACTTTAAAACTAATTATCTCTTACCCTTTGGCTCTTTGTAGTCTTATCATCTCCTGTTCATCCCTTTATGGCATTATAGGCTTCCTTCAACTCTTCAGTTTGGTATGTTTTCCGTGCCTCAGAAGGCATGAAATCTTTGGACAAATCAAAAAAATCTCTTTTTAAACTTTTTTCCCTCTTATAGAAGGGTTCACAACTAAGTTCTCAATTAGTTTCAGATTTTAAAAACCTTACCCCAAATTTGAAAATCTTTAAACCACACACACCCCCAAAGGCAAATTTTGGTGGAGGGGGGGGAGGGCTCCTGGGGCCCTGAAAACCCACAGCCATGCTTCTTCAATTGATTTGAGTTCCTTGAGGCTGTCTGTAGGCCCCGCCTGACTTATTTTGAAATGTCAAAGCCATCAATAAAAATAAACAAAATAGATATAGTATAATTTTACAACAAATCACAATATTAGAAAATTATGATATTGGTGATCAAGATGAACACAGCATCATGAAATAATCATAAGATCCATACAACATGTCATTAATTTACATAAATTCATCTAGTCCCAGGTTAAATTCATCCACTGGGATTTAATTAAAGCAAACCTTTCTCCCAGAAGAAATGCCCCTAGGTGAAAATTCTGCATATCTATATATATACTAGGATATGCCCCCTGATTTGGGGAGGCATGTGTCACGCTTTGCACTTAGGGATTACTGTCTTCATAACTTCAACATGTCCTCTCCTCAGTACCATCCACCTCAGTCTAAAAGCGTGACACAAATAAAGCACAACATCAATGGTGCAATCCGCTACTTCCTCTGGCTTGCCTTGACCTTCCAATCTTGGGGACCAACTCAGTATATACTTGCAAACTTCGCGGTTAACTCCATACCAGTTGGCTATCCATTATGAGATCCAATCTCCTTCCCTGGCCAATCAACAGCTTTGGACTTCCATCTTTGGTCACACATTGTTCGTTAGTTCGCATCTACGTCTAACTAAGCCATCATTACTGTACAGTTTTCAATTGGACTAGTCCCTACCCTGCATACACTATTACTTCTCATTTGCATTACCTTCAACATCACTCGCTCCTGTCTCAATTCGTCATACAAGTATACGCTCAGATTCTATTGTCTTGCACTTACGCTATGACCTCGGATAACGTACTACTGCTTCATTTCCTATCCCGTTCCTGTCATTCATTGCCTCACTGCTTCAACTGTAGTTAGCTCATCACCAGGTTGTATCTAGTCACTTCAGATTACCTTATAAGGGCTATCCCCTTTCCTGCCGATTGTCTCCTCAGTTAGTTAATTTCATACGTTCTTGCATTTTGCTACAACCTAGTTATCACATCGGACTCAGGTTGAAGTTTCCTTCTTCAGAACACATTCCATCCCTCTTGCCGTTTGTTGAGTGGCGTAACCAAGTTTGCACTTTGCAACTGAGTCTTGCTACTCACACTTGCCCTTGCACTCAGCATTTCTTTGCGCTCACAATCATCTAAGAATTTCCCTATAGTACGTGGGGTGGTTGTGTGACAGCAAATTAACTAACTCAACTCATCTATTGTAGCTTGCCAACCTATAGTAGACTTCTTTTTCTTGATGTCACATACTTGCTCAACCAGGAATGCTTCCCTTGCCCCTTACAATGATGAGATCCATTGGGTAGGGAGAACCAGCACTCCTTGGGCCCAACAATCCTTAGATCCCGTTCCTCCTTCAAAATTGCCATCTGTTGAACCTCTTGATGATCCTCGGACTCCTTCATGGGATTTTCCAATTGACCCTCTTGCGGAATTTGCAGATTCCAATCATTCTTCCAATGAAACCTCAACTTGTGGTAGACCAGGGGTTTACACTAATTCTCCCAAGCCCAATGCTCCAACCCTGCTTTTGACATTGATCCAGGCCCTCACTCATGGTGCCCAGCAATCTAGTCCAAGTACTCCTAGCTTTCGCACTCCAGGCATGAAACAACCCAATCATTTTACGGGAGAACACCCTCATAAGCTTAGATCCTACCTACAGTCTTGCAAAATCATCTTTTCAAACAACTCCAACAATTTCCCTTCCGATAGACATAAAGTTATGTATGCTTTGTCCTTCTTAGGAGGAAGAGCCTTGCAGTGGTTCAAACCATACCTCAAACTTTTGTCCAACAACAGTCCCACTTGTATTCTCAACAACTGGGACAGGTTTGAGCAACAACTGTTCACCCTGTTAGGCGACCCCAATGAAGTTCCAAATGCCAAATACAAACTTAATAGTTTAATTATGAAGGAAAATAGTAGAGCCTCTGTTTATATTTCTCATTTTGAAACCTTGCAGTCTTGCATCCAGTGGAACAAAGCCGCTCTTCTATTCCATTTCCAAAAGGGTCTACCTGCGCGCTTAATCAAACAGCTCGCAGTTGGGGGTCATAAGACAACCTTGCTTCAGAAGCTAATCAATCAAGTGATTGAGCTTGATAATGGCTATCATGACAAGAATTGCTCTTGGCAAAACAACCATGGACTGTCCACATCGGCCCCAAGGGTGGAAGACTCCTCAAAGCAAAACACGAGGAACCCAAAACCATCCAAACCAACCCCAACTTTGAACTCCAACTCAAAAGGGAAAACCGTTGCCAAAACTCCAAAGTTCTTGGACAAAGAAACCGGGATGCTACGGAGCAAGGAACAGCTACAAAGGGAAAAGAACGGGCTGTGTATGTATTGTGGAGGGAAACATGATGTCAACAGTTGTGCAAAGCGGTTAGCGCGTGAAGCGGCTAAGCAGTCAAAAAATTAGCTTGTAGTTTTTCTGATACTCGCAAGGAAAACTACACATTATCTAAATCACCGCAAGTAAATCTTTGCACTTGCAAGTCACTAGGTGCTCCGAGTTCAAGATTTATCCTATTCCATTCCGACAACACTCCTTATCAAGTATTACTTGATTCCGGCGCTAATGTTTCCTTCATCAGTGAATCTTTTGCCACTTCCAAGAATCTTACGCGTTCCAAGATAGATAAATTTCCTATCTATTTAGTAAGTAGTGCGACTGTCTTATTGGGTCTCCCAAAAGGCAAAATGGACCTTTGCATTCTCCAATTTCCCCAGCTTTGAATGGGATTTATTTGTCTTGGCTATACCCGGAATGGATGATACCATTCTAGGCCATGATTTCCTAGTTTACTGGAATCCGGATGTGAATTGGAAAGAAGGAGTAATTAACCTTCAAACCTTGCACCCCCAGAACGCTAATCTTTCCGTCAATCAGGAATTAAACAGCCTAACTGACACTGTCATTGAGTTGGATGACACTTTTCCGCCAGGAGATTTGCAATATTGTGACCTTCATTCCCAAATTCCCTCTTCAGATTTAGGAGTTATTGCTTATCTATCCAGCTTACCTCTTTCCTGTTCCTTCAAAGAGAAACAGACACCAACCAAACGGTGTATTTTGAGCTCCCTAATCCTCTCGCACCATGCAAGCACCTCAAACCCGGTGCTCAAAGATGAAATGATTGAAGATTTAGAAATCATTCAAGAGTCTTTACCTTTGGTTTATCATGACTTTGCTGACGTCTTCTCAGCTGCAAAAGCAGATAAACTGCCTACATCCCATTTTTACAATCACAAGATTGAACTTACTGGCCCACCTCCGGCACCAGGACCAGTCTACTCTCTCTTGACGTAAGAATCAATTGCGCTTCAAGACTACATTGCGGAAAATGTAGCAAAAGGATTTCTTTGACCAAGCAATTCAAATACTGGTTCACCTGTCCTATTTGTTCCAAAAAAGGACGGCGGACTTTGACTTTGTGTTGACTACAGGAAACTGAACCAGGTAACCGGGAAGAATGCCTATCCAGTACCGCCTATGTCACATCTCCTTACCCTCTTCCATGGAGCTGCTTATTTCTCAAAGTTAGACCTTTGAGGTGCCTATAACCTAATTTGCATTAAGGAAGGTCATGAGTATTTGACTGCAATGAGAACCGGGTTTGGCAGTTATGAGTATACCGTCATGCCTTTTGGCCTCTGTAACGCTCCTTCCACTTTTCAACATTTTGTCAACAACATTTTCTCCGATCTTGTAGGAAAATATCTTGTGGTATATCTCAATGATATACTAGTCTACTCAAGAAACCTTGAAGATCACATCACACATGTGCAAGAGGTGCTGCAGCGACTTTGCAAGAATGACCTGTTTGCAAAAGCCTCTAAGTGCAAGTTCCATTCCTCTTCTCTTCATTTTCTAGGTGTTGTAGTCTTGCAGCAAGGACTATCGATCAACCCAGCCAAAAGCAAACGCATATTGGACTGGCCCCCACCTTCTTCCGTTAAATCCCTTCAAGTTTTCCTTGGTTTCAGCAATTTCTATAGAAAGTTTATTGCGCGTTACACTGAAAAAACAGTGAATCTTACTAACCTTCTTCAAAAAGACACTCCTTTTGTTTTTACCAAACAAGCTGCTTCGGAGTTCAAAGCTCTGAAGAAAGTGTTCACCACTGCTCCAATACTTTCTCACTTCAACAAGCTAGCTCGCACTATTGTTGAAACAGACGCAAGCGACTATGCAATTGCAGGAGTAATCTCGCAGTTCTCTTCCTCCACTTCTCTCTTTCATCCAGTAGCTTTTGAGTCTTGCAAGTTTCTTGCTGCAGAGCTTAACTATGAGATTCATGACAAGGAACTTCTTGCAATTGTTTATTGCTTGAAAAAATGGTGTTCATACCTTTTGATCCTTAGGGAATCCTTTGAGGTTTTAACTGATCATAATTCTTTGAAATATTTCATGAGCTCAAAAGTCCTCACACGTAGACAGGCACAATGGGCCAAATACCTCTCCAAGTTCCACTTTACAATCACGTACCGTCCTGGGAAACAAGCGGTAGTTCCTGATGCTTTATCACGTCGGGAAAACGTTTACCCAGGGGGGGGGCACCTTTGCCAAAAACAACCCTGAAAACGTTAGGACACTCTTCTCAACCCAATCTGCCCAACTCAGTTTGATCATCACTCACTTGCAAGATTTGGCTTCCAAACTCTGACAAGCTCAACGCGACAACCCCAAGTGCATCAAACTTTGCAAAATTGCAAACTTATTAGATAGTAGTTACAGTATTGATGATAATGACTTTTTAGTCTATGATAATCATATAGTAGTACCAGATAATTCTTGCATTAAGTTAGATATCTTCAAGTCACGGCACGATTCTCCGCTTGCTGCTCATCATGGGCAGGATAAAACCTACCAATTGATCGCACAAGACTTCTACTGGCCTGGTATGACCAAAGAAGTAAAAGACTATGTTAGTGTGTGCTATGATTGCAATCGTAACAAGTCCTCAAAACACTGGAAGTATGGGCTGCTCCAGCCACTTCCAATTCCATCTTGTCCTTGGCACTTGCTGTCTATGGATTTCATCTCTCAATTACCTTCTTCTAGTGGATATGATGCTATTCTAGTAATAGTAGATTGCTTCTCAAAGATGGCTTTATTTTTAGGCAGTAATGTGACGGCCTCTTCAGAAGACTTAGCTAACTTGTTCATAGAATATGTATTTTTGAAACATGGTCTCCCTGATAATATAGTTAGTGATTGTGGATCTCTGTTTGTCTCAAGCTTCTGGACCTTGCTATGCCAACAATTGAAGATCACTCACAATTTATCAACGGCTTACCACCCGGAAACAGATGGGCAACCAAGCGAGTTAATCAGATTCTCAAACAATATCTTTGAATGTATGTTGCCTATCAACAAGACGACTGGTTGCAATGGCTCCCACTAGCCAAATTTGCCTACAACAACTCAACTCATTCCTCCACTAAACAGTCACCCTTCCAAACTCTTTATGGTAGAAACCCAACTTTCTCTTCCCTTCACGTAGCACCTTCTCAACCTGCTACCGATTACCTTGAACAAATTCAATCCCTTCAATTGCAACTTTGAACCAACCTTGAAGAAGCAAACCAGCGCTATAAGGAGCAAGCAGACTGATCTTGCACTTTGGCTCCAACCTTTGCAGTAGGAGATCAAGTATGGCTCAATTGCTTGCAACATTTGCAGCACTTGCCCAACTCGCAAACTCTCCGAAAGAAAGCTTGGCCCCTTCAAAGTAGAATCATTCATCTCCCCTAACGCCTTTAAACTTACTTTACCTGAGAAATGGAAAGGTACCCACCCAGTCTTTCATGTGTCTCTCCTAGAGCCAGCTCAAGTCCTATACCCGGGCAAGACTCATCCCCCTCCTGAACCGGTCACTGTCCTTGATCATCTCAAGAGTGGGAAGTAAGCCGTATTCTGGATTCCAGGTTACGCAAAGGAAAACTTCAATACCTTGTTGAATGGTCTGGCTTCCAGTCCAACAAAGATTGCACCTCGTGGGAACCAGCCCATCACCTTTGCAATTCACCCAATCTGATTCGAGACTTCCATGCGAGCTACCCTTGCAAACCTTAACAATCATGATTTCATCCCATCCAATCCCATTACATTCTGCATTCCATCCCATCCAATCCCATTCCATTCCATTCCACATTTCATCCCATCCAATCCCATTCCATTCCATTCCACATTTCATCCCATCCAATCTCATTCCATTCCATTCCACATTTTATCTTATTCATTCCCATTCCATTCCACATTCCATCTCATCTAACCCCATTTTATTTCACACCATCATTCCATCAGTTAATTCATCCATCTCACCGTGTTATTCCTTTTTCTCATTTCCCTTTCATTTCTACTAAATAAAATTCCATTCCTGATTAATAAAAAAAAAAATATTTCTATTTATAATTAAAAAAAAAAAAAAAAAAAGAGAAAATATATATTCATAATAAATAATTACAAAGTTTCCTTTACTTCCTTCTCCGCATCCTCCCAATTTTCAGTCAATTCCGCAACCATGGACCAAAAAGTATCCAGGTCTTCATGGTTGATTAGTGCAGACATTCTTTGGAGAACTAGCACTTCTGTTACGATATGCCTCTCAAAGATTTCCTTTCACCTTGCAATTCAAGCTTGCTTTGGCCAAGAATTCCATCCACCTTCCTCCAAGAGCTCTTTGTACGCTCTCTTCCTTTGGCCTCCCAACGTTCCTTCTCCAATATTGCCCGTCAGCCGCCTCACATCCGTTTTGACCGGCCCTACAACTCGCACTGGATCCGCTTTGCCTTGGCCCTCCATTCCTTCTGTTCCATCCACTCCATCCCTTCCATCTCCTTCATTTCCTTCTCCTAATTCATCCGCTCCTTCTCTCCCTCCATTTCCGTTTCCTCCATTTCCCAATTCTCCTTCTGCTTCCTTTCCTTCCTCCTCCCTCACTTCCTTGGTTATGACTCCTACCGGTTCCGTACCGGGCACTTTGCCTCCCACCTTGGCATTCATCTGGGCCCCCAGGAGTTCAGTTGGCGATCCCCAGTAAGGTGGTGGTGGTGGTAGTGTATTTGTGGTATACCTTTTGAAAGGGGGCAACACTAGCAAAACAAGCAAAATTTAGTTACTATTTTTATGATCATTAGTCAGTCCAGATTAGTACTCACCAGGAACTCGAGTCCCCAAGTATTTGATCTCCGGCAACGGTGGTATCTCATAGTTAATTCTTGGCGCAGACCTACGACTCTGCATCTCCCTCAATGATTCTGCAGGACCCTTGACAGTTGACTCAACATTTATAGGGAAATTACATGCCACTTTGCAAAGGCAACATTGCTCGCACTTGCCTCAAAGGCCTTGGACGGCAGTACTAGGGACACATTGCTCGTTTTGGCAAATACAGTTTTTGCAACGGCGGGACGACAATGACAACATTTTATATAAATTATAAATCTATTGAGTAATAAATAAAATAATGTGTAAGGGTATACAGTAATTATTAACAACTTGAAATCAATGGGAAAATTTATCTGAACGCTTGCAGGAGCTTGCGTCTTTATACCCGGGAAACTGTCATGCTTTGCACTTAGGGATTATTTTCTTCATCACTTTGACATGTCCTCTCCTCAGTACCATCTACCTCATTCTAAAATCATGACACAAATAAAGCACAACATCAATGGTGCAATCCGCTACTTCCTCTGGCTCACTTTGACCTTCCAATCTTGGCAACCAAGTCAGTATATACTTGCAAACTTTGTGGTTAACTCCATACCAGTTGGCCATCCATTATGAGATCCAATCTCCTTCCCTGGCCAATCAACAGCCTTGGACTTCCATCTTTGGTCACGCATTGTTTGTTAGTTTGCATCTACGTCTAACTAAGCCATCATTACTGTACAGTTTGCAATTGGACTAGTCCCTACCCTGCATACACTATTACTTCTCATTTGCATTACCTTCAACATCACTCGCTCCTGTCTCAATTCGTCATACAAGTATATGCTCAGATTCTATTGTCTCGCACTTACGCTATGACCTTGGATAATGTACTACTGCTTCATTTCCTATCCCGTTCCTGTCATTCATTGCCTCACTGCTTCAACTGTAGTTAGCTCATCACCACCACGTTTTTTCTGGGGGGTTTTTGTTTTATTTTTATTTTATTTTTTATTATTTTTTTTTTTACCTTCTTCTTGTAAATCAAAAACAAAAAAAAAATCAAAAAAAAAAAAATCAAAAAAAAAAAAAAAAATCATCAACATTCAAAAAATCAAACCATTCACCATCTCATAGGATCTCTTCACCCTCTGATGATCTGTACGATAGAAGAGAGAGAGAGAGAGAGACAGAGAGAGAGAGAGAGAGAGAGAGAGAGAGAGAGAGAGAGAGAGAGAGAGAGAGAGAGAGAGTACCGGATGAAGGGCCAGAAAAAGATCCTTTGTGATTGAATTGGAAGACCATGAAGGAGAGGAGGAAGTTGGAAGTCGATAGCTAGTTTGGTATATTAATTAATCCGGTCAATTGTAAACCAAAGTACTCTATGTACGGTACGGTAAGGTACGGTACAGGTGATGAAACTAGAGATGATCATGATCCGATTCAGATCTTATTCTCCATCAAGTCCTCCAAGACCTAGATCTCTTCTGTTGGAGTTCTATTCCAAACCTCATGAGTCATTCAAGTCTGATCTAATCCCACTGTTCAAAAAAAAAAAAAAAAAAAAAAAAAAAACAATGATCTTCTTGATTGATTCACTATTCTTATCATTCTGGTTATAGAGCAGTCATCACTGATAAACCAAAAAAAAAAAAAAAAGCCATAGATACCCATCTATAATTTTTCTCTCTCTCTCTCTCTTTTTTTTTTTTTTCTTTCCTTTTTTTTTTTTTTTTTTTTCTTTTTTTTTTTTTTTCTTGTTAAAAAAAAATAAATGAATGATTAAAAAAGGATTATTATCCGTCCGATCAGGAACCCATCAACATAACATAGTCCGTCCCGATGACCACTGGACGAGAGCCAAGGCTCAACTCAAGCAAGACCGAACTAAGATCCTGGAGGAGACCTCTGAACCTGAGTAGGTCTAGGACCTACGTGAGCTGAGAAGGCCTGTTGAGTGATCACTACCCTAAACCCCTCGGCCGGCTCCCTGAGACCTCATCCTCCGACTCCAAGATCCCAACGATCCCATCATCATTCGTCATCCTCCTCATCGAGACCGAGCCGGAGGGAATCGAGACGATCGAATTCGATGGGATGGGATGGGATGGGATGGGATGGGATGGGATGGGATGGGATGGGATGGGATGGGATGCGAAGGAGGAAGGAAGGGAGCAAAGAATGAGCCGTGACGAGTTTCATGGTGATGCATGCACGAGATCTGCGAGCAACCAACCGTCGAACCGAAGAAGACCGTTAGAAGAGAGACCGACGATAATAGTCATCATTTTCATAACAAACGAGACGGGGGTCTAAGTAGTAGGTTCGAGGGAGGTGACCGGCTGGCTGGACGAAGCGAAGGAGACCAAGTCGAAACAACGACGACGAGGAGGAGGAGGAGGAAGAAATCCAAAAAAAAAAAAAAAAAAAAAAAAAAAAAAAAAAAAAAAAAAGTCCGTCACTCGAGAGTCCACAAAAAAAATGAAAAGGGAGAACTATTAAGGAGATCGGATCGATCGATCGACAACAAAAACCAAAAAGGGTGAGAGACGGAAGATATGATTCTTGTAAGGTAAGATAAGAAAGAAATTGAGAGTCCGTCGTTATCATGAGCAAGAGGAAGGGGAAGGGGGAGGGCTGTTGAAAGTGAAGACAGATCGGTCGAAAGTCGAATACGAAAACTTGATCTCAGGATCTCGGGATCAACGGCTCATGACCAACTCAACCAGCCCGCTTCCCCCCCTTTTTTTTTCTCCGTTAGAGAGGCCGGGATGAGACGATCAGAATGATATATATATATATATATATATATAAAAGGAAGACAGTCCAGTAGGGTGGTCTTGAACGTTAGGCGTAAGACGATGATGACGATAATCAAAGATCGATGGGATAACAATCGGTCTCTCTAAACATAAAAATTCACACAAAATCACAACAACCAAAAAATAAAAACTGAATAAATAAATAAGAGAGAGAGAGAGAGAGAGAGAGAGAGAGAGAGAGAAGTTGCGGGATGAATGGATATGCATCGATATGATGAGATCGAGGAAGAGTAAGGAAGAGGTTAAGAGTCAATATCTACTGGGCTGGTCCTTAGATAGAGCGAGACGAATGAGTTTTATAGAAAACCTTTTTTTTTTTTTTCAACACAAACACAAAAAAAAAAACGCTTCTTGGCAGGGGCGAATCGAGGTTATCTACATCATAATTTCGAAGAAGGCATGAGGATGATGCATGGATGAGAAAGGAGCATATGGGATAGGGGGGGGAGGGTCGAATTCCTGAGTGACTGTACAGACAAGAGCCCCGCGTTGTTCCTCATCTGCCCCTCTCCTGCACACCATACCATAAGCTTATTCTTATATTATTCTTATTACGATTTTGGGGGGCGTTAATTGTATATGGCTAATGGAGGGATCCGATCCTTTTGGAATAAAAACTATAATGAGGAAAGACGAACAAGCGGAAAACGAGTTAATTGATTGGGCAAATTTAGAGAAAGAAAGGGAACAGTTGCCCTTTTTTCTTCCTTGCCTTTTGTTTTTGAAGCCGGGGGGGGGGCTAAAAGAAACAAGAGAATGGACTAACGTTATTATTAAGATCCTCATTTTCCATGAACCTAGTCGGAAACAGAACTGTGATGGCAGGGGGAGGGTGGACGTTGTCAAAAAAAAACATACAAGGCGGGAGACGGGATCAGTCGACTTGTCAACAAAGCTTATTCACTGAGAATGATTTCCTTCACTTACCTAGATGACCTTGTACTTCGTTGAGCATGGATTCCATCTGGTCGCGTTCGGCCAAGGTGAACCCACGATCGTCGTTCGAGTTAGATTTCTTACCGTTACTAGTTTGATGGCTAAGGCCATTGATACCCCCACCAGCACCACTACCACCACCAGTGTTACCACTCATGTTCCCGTCCTTTGGATGATGATGTCCATTCTCGCTCTTCATCGATTTCTTTCTGGACGTCGAATGACTGTTCGACTTCACATGACCTGTTCCACCGTTGGTCGGACCGGGAGAGGGCAGGTGGTTGTTGTGATAGGTGCTATAATTTTCATAGTGATCAGTACCCGATCGACCGTGGCCCGTTTGAGCGTCTAGCCTACTCATCCCTCCGATCGTAGTCGCACCGCTGGCTACACTCATCCCTCGTGGTCTCGATTGGCTTGGGGCGGTCGGCGAGACATTTTGATCAAGTTTGACGTTGATCTTCTCGAGTGGTGTCCCAGATCCAGCATGGTTATGATTACTATCCTCATCCTGGTTACTATGCCAACTAGTCGGTCTGAGGGTCGAATGACTAGGATTGACCATCGGCTCCTTTAGCGGTTTCGAATGCCGATTTTCCCAAGCGGTGTATTCCTTGTAACCCTGCCAAGTAGTTACGTTATCGTCGGGTAAACACTTGAATACACTTCGATAGATCTGAGTATTTCGACAAGCCACGGCCAACCAAACCGAATCATAAAACCGATCATCGATCGGATCTTCAAACCCGTATGGATCGACCGGAATGGCTGGGCCAGGTACGACGAATTGAGATTTCTTGGGAGCATTGGCGGTTCGATTTCGTCTCGCAGGAGGTTGGGAATTCAAAAAATCGAGTTGAGGGCCCGGGCCAGTAGTTCCTCCCAGGTTGGCGGTCTTCGATGCAGTGTTCGATGGAGCAGGAGTCCCCGTTAACTGATGACCATCCTCAGAGGGTGAATGGGAAGAAGCTCTGGCATGTCCTGCAGGATGGTGTGATTCTTTACTCTCCTCCAAGTAGTTCGTCTGAAGAACTACCTGTGGTTGTTGATGGCTCGAACTATTACCACCTCCGCTCGAACTATTACCACCTCCGCTCGAACTAGAGGAAGGCTTTAGACCGACCGAGTTCGAAGATCGATCGATCTCTTCCAGAGTCGGTACAATACGTGAAGTTGGTTGAGGTTCACCATTCGGAGATTGATCTTGACCGCGAGCGATCTGTGGATGTTCCCGCGCCTGTTTCAAGATCTGATCCTTGACGCTCTGACAGAGTTCGGGATCATCCTTATCAGGATTATCAGAGCGTGGATCAAGGTTATTCTTGATGGTCACCCCCAAGGTTTTAATCCCATTCACCAATCTCGTACCTGGAGGGATGAGCTGAGTGACCCCTTGGCGTGTTTCGGATTGCTCTCGTTCTTCTCGATCGGGATCCCATGGCTGGGACCCCAGGGTATGGTTGGAGGATGATTGATGATCCTCGGCCTGTTGTAACTCGGCTTCATGATGGTGTTGGATTCGATCCTCTTGAGTCTCGACTTGATGACCGATCAAATCCATATTAGCCTCTTCGGCCTCGATCGCGTCCACATCGATCCCAAGATGTTCTCTCATCAATCGAACGCGCATAGTGTGTGCAAACCTGCCCACTTTGTAAGGTTTCCCAGCCATCGTACTATCGATCATATCGGTATCCCTGATGACACATGCCAGTTCGGAATCTCGGTCACCCCTTTGAGACCGCTCGTTGATGTTGGCAGATCCGATAATAACGGATCGATCGTCGACGATCATCGCTTTCGCATGAATGTAGACACCCTCGGTCGTGAGCTGACCGCTCTTCAGCTTGCCCCATCCGCGGAGAGTGAAGAAGGTGATGTAATCGTTAGGGTCGATGCCTTCAGCCCGCAAGCGACTGAAGATCGAAGTCTCTCCACGACAGATCGATTTGTTTTGACATTCGACTATCAACCGAACCGATCCCGCGGCATCTTCATTCAATGGGGACGGGTAACCAGGCATGGTTGGGATGATGATGATCGCCTTCCAAGCAGTTCCTTGTTCGTGAGCTTGAATGATTCGATTGACTAGAGCTTCACCGATCTTATTGGTGATGACGGTACCTTCAACGATACAAGACGTGATGAAGAACTGATTCTCGATATAGACAAAGTGATCACTAGATTGGATTAGCTTGACATAAGCGCTTTGAATCGAGTGCTCGACTTTGTTAGGGGTACCGATGGACCATGGCCCACATGATCTACAGATCTGAGCTTCACAAGTTCCAATGATTCGACGCTCTGAGAGCTCCATGGGAGTGAAATCGGAGGGTGGGATTAAGAAGGGCATCAATCGAGTATGATTCTTGGTACGTAACAAATAATTCCAGCGTTGCACGAAATGTCGGCATAGGTCACGTGCGGGTTGACCGACTAACTGGAGACCGATATCGTGCCTGAAAGGATGGGAATCAATCGATTGCACGAGTAGGGGTCTTTTTTTTTCCTCCATAAAATTCTAGGCACCAAGAGTTTTTAAATGAGATCGCGGCGTACCAAGGTTGCCTGGGCACTCGATCTCGATCATACATGTCTTCCTCGGGCTTACTGAGATTGAAGAAGTCAGAAACGCGCTGATTGCTGTAATCTTTTCCGGGCCAGATCTGGCCATGTGTAATCTCGGAAGATCTGGGATCGACAGATTCGATAAACTCTAACCCGCCACTGGCATCATCAATCAGTACATGCCCAGGGGTATCCCATCGACCAAAGCAGAGATCGAGACCACCCATGAATGCAATCGTTTCATCGATCACACATAGTTTCTCGTGATGAGACCAAAGCAGATTTGCCGTACCGGTGTGTGAGGGGGATCGTTGCATGTGAATGTTGGGAGATAAGGATAATAGCCGAGATTTCGTATAACCAGATTCAACGGGCGTGAAACCATTGGAAACCTCCTTATAGACGATGATAAAGATTTGAACGCCCTCGTTGGCCTTACGCTCGAGTAATTTATCGAGCCTCCACTTTTGGTTCTGTGCTGGAGGCCTTCTCAAGTAGAGCTCGGGTGACTTGGTGGGAGAGGAGCAAAGATCGAAGATAATCAAACACTTTGGATCGTACCCTGGGTTGCGTTTATATATCTGAGTGGAGCGAGAGACAAGCAGACTAACTTACTAGCCACCAATCGTGTATGTAGATCCTTTCCTTAGCCAATAGGATCGCCTTGCTAAGATTCCAAAAGTAATCTCGACCGTCGATCAGCCACTGGGCGGAGACGTTCATCCTAATCGGAGCATAGCTATCGAAGCGGTTCTTGCCGTGCCAGATGGACCGAGCGACCATACGTTCGATGGAAGCGATGAATTGATCCATCTGCCTCTCGTTCTTAGCGATCAGCTTGACTTCGCGTTCCGAGTTGATGATAAAGAATACGTGAGAGGACGCATGCTGAACTTGACAGGAATCGGCCGCCAACTCGGCCTTGACATGCTCCTCGGGATCACCACTCCCAGAGGCGATAGGCTGATTGGGATCGACAGGATCGTCGTCATCGTTAAAGTTGAGAGGGGGCGCATGTTGCTCCTTCGAGGCATCGTGCCAATCCAAGAGATGAATACCTTGTTTGAGTAAACGAGTGGGGCGTTTCAACTGAAACTCGTCATCGACCAAGAAGATATCATAGATCTCAGTCTGATCAGGTTCATCGACCGAGATAAGGTAAGACTCTCGAACGATGAACCACTTGGGTTCTCGACGACCTTTGAGGCCACCGAAGGGATGAAAACCTGCTCGTTTCCTCCTAGAGAACGCTCCACTGGACATGATTCTCAAGTATCCCTGTTTTCCTTGAAATCCACCACGGTTGGCGAGCGCAAGGGATAGGGCTGAGATTTCGAGGAACTTGCACAATCGATTAGCCTCGGGGACGAACATCTAAGAGAATTTAAGATGGGATGAAACGAAAACGAGTGGTATGAGCGGGTCGGTTGAAAATGGCCGGGGATGCCGTTGTCCCCCCCCCCACCAAAAAAAAAAAAAAAAAAAAAAAAAAAAAAAAGAGGGGAACAGAATCGACGAACGGTTGCCTTGGTAAGTTTGATGAGATAATCCTGTAGACCAGCTCTCTGAAGCCTTGCGAATTCAGCCTTACCTTCGGCCTTACCCTCACGTTTGAGTATATTATAGTAGGGCAGGGAGGTTCTAGGGAAATTAGGGAGAGAGACGTCGTTTGCACTACGAGATACGATATTCGAAGCTTTGTAAGCCGCGTGAAGATTAACAAAGTCGCGGAGTTCTCGATAAATTACCCACTGGGTCGATTAGGATCGGTGAGAGAACAGGTGTCAAGTTGGGGAGGGAGGGAAGGGGATGATAGGTTTGAAGATGGAATCGAGAATGGTTTTAGTAGGATGATCTTTGGATCGAGTCAGAGGATCGATCCGATGGGGAGGGACTGACTTTAAGTAGACCATCACCATACTCTAACTCGATCCTAAAGACGGCGTGGGTAGCGTGGAAGGGATGGATGCTATCACTGATTTGGAGTTTGAGGTAATTCATGAGGATCGGGATTCGATGTTGGCCGTGTTCGTCTCGATCCATAGCCATCTTGAGCATGATTCTATGATGAGGGATGAGGGATGAGTAGTTGCTCTGATCTCGGGTACCACCGTGATGTGGAGGGGGTGAGTGATGAATGGGTCGATCGAATGGGGGATACCTACATGGGTAGAAGGCCACTCGAGAGTTGAGCGGTCAGGATGGAACCGGTAGGGCTGGTGATGGGTTGTGAGTTCTGATGAGTTGAAGAGGGTTTGGTAGGACGGGAGATCCTAGCGGTGAGTTGATTGACGGCCAGGGAGGCAAGTCGAGGATAGGGAGCGGGAGATGGGGATAGTAGGTGGTTAGGAGGATGTTGATGATGAGCTTGGGAGGGAGTAGTGGTAGGAGTGATTGATGATGAAGCCGGGTTGGGGTTGGTGATGGTGGAATGATGAGTGGGGATGAGCTTAGATTTGACGGCAGTCCAACGAGATGAGTTTGGGGATTCGATCGATTTGAGGCTTGGATCGGGACTTAGTGGTAGGTTGGTTGGATGGTCTTGAATGAAAGTTGTTGAGGGAGGATGATGGTTGGGATGGGGTAGGGTATGAACATCAGATGGGGGTGGTGGGGAGGGTGTAGGATGCTGAAGATGGATCGATGAAGTTGATGATGAAATCGATTGGGATGAATTCACTCTTCTCCTCCTGCTTCTCGCCACCCTCACCGTCACCGTCTTCGTCCTCGTCCTCGTCTTCGTCCTCCTCCTCCTCGTCGTCGTCGTCGTCGTCGTCGTCCTCGTCGTTGGTTTCGATCTATCACCGGCTAGTTCAACCTTCTCCATCCTCTTCTTCTCCTTTCGATCACTCACTCACTAATCTCAATTCTTTCGACCCGAAATCGATTCGTCGATGATATGATTTATTTATTTAATAACCTTGGGACTTATTTCGAATTCGGGTTATTAATCATGGGGTTTTTTTTTTTTTTAAGGTTCAAATTAAACCACTCTCGAGCTCGGATCGTCGTCCGTCGGATAGGTAGGTGTGGGTATATGAGGCTGAGTGAGTGAGTTGGAATTTCATATCTAAAATTCGCCGAGCCCACGCCAAGCCAAGCCTCGATTCGATCATCCCTCGATCCTGAGATCTCTCTCTCTCTCTCTCTCTCTCTCAACGTTATCCGATATTCGATCCGGTTCGATCCATCCAACGAATCTCGTCGTGACTATCCTGGTGCTAGTGCTGGCGTTGAGGTTGGATGAGTGGAGGGAGGGGCAGAAGTGAGGAATTGGAAATCTGGGAGGGAGAAGCGTTCGAGGAGAGGCCAAGTCTGGCTGCAGAGTGACGACTGACTGACTCAGTCAGACTCACTGCTGTCTCGACTCCTGCAGGCCAGCGTTGCATGGGACACGCACAGCACCGGAAAGACAGCCCAGTCACCGAGCGGCGGGAGTGTTTGTAGACCTCCGAGTGTCCGAAGAAAATTATGGGTCGGACCACCAAGCCCTGAGGGGCCTTTTAAGCCTAAAGGGACAAGCTTATACCACCCGATGGGCAAAGCCCAAATGGAATTCGCTGAATCAGCATCATGTCTGCAAGAAATTTGATGCCTTAGCAACAAACCTACAATTCTCTGGATCTATAAACGCATTTGCTGATGATCTCACAACTATGATACACTCTGTCCAAACCAGTCTAGGAAAAATGGTAAGTCACAATGATACACGTTGCAAATCTTGGTGGAACCCAGAGATCCTCAACCCCATCCTGAAGGCTAGAAACCGTGCCCGCCAATGGATGATCCGAGCTGGGACCGAAGAAGCCTGTCTGTGCTATAAGGAGTGGAATGCGTACTTCCGCGAGACTGTCCAAAGGACTAAATTTGAACACTGGAGGAAATATCTCGAAAACCCCAGTGCGAACCTGGCGTTCAACGCCTTACGCAAGACAAAACCCTCATCCTCGGGCCAAATATTACCACTAAAGAGGATGGATGGATCTTTTGCCACAGGGAAGGCGGAACAGGCAAATATGCTATTTGAAGGTACCTCAAACATTCAACCCGCCATCGACCTATCGGACGTCCCGCCTACGGGAACGTGTCGTGCAGCGGTATACAACGAAGTCACTCTGGCAGAAGTCACCTCCGCACTCTCCAAGTTGGCCCCGGGGAAAGCCCCTGGCCCGGACAAAATCTTCAACGAATCACTCAGACTGTTGGCCCCCTCACTTGGCCCCTTCCTAGTTGAATTGTTCAATCGTGCTTTACACCAGGGAAAATTCCCATCAAGCTGGAAGGCTGCCATAACCACGATAATCCGGAAGGCCAATAAATCGGACTACACAAAAGCAGGCGCTTATAGACCAATAGCCCTGCTGAACACCATGGGCAAGACCCTGGAACTAATTCTTGCTCGGAGACTGGTGGATTGGGCCTCCAGAACGGGAGCGCTCCCACCTCATCATCTTGGAGGACGCAGGGGTGTGGGCACCGAAGATGCTATACTAGCTTTGGATTCATGGACCCGAGACAAGTGGGCCAAAAGGAAAGTGGTAATTGCCCTATTTTTAGATGTCCAATCGGCGTATCCAACAGTCCATCCAACCAGACTTGTTCACACCCTAATCTCAAAAGGATGCCCCACGTATTTATGGATCATCATCCAAGATTTCCTCTTGAACCGCACGACCAGGATGCGCCTCGACGATTATGTGTCAGAACCAAAGCAAATCCCGTGCGGCCTCCCTCAGGGCTCCCCCCTGTCCGTCATCTTATACATTCTGTACAACTCACAACTCTTACAGCTCTCAAATGTCGCACCGCTCGAAAGCGCAACAATAGGATACGTGGATGACATTGTCCACCTTGCAGCTGGAAAGACCATGGAAGACGCCCTTCAACGCATGAATACCTTGGCCGAACTCTCCCTGGCTTGGGGAAGGAAACACGCAGCGGTATTCGACAAAGCTAAGTCCCAAGTGATGATCCTATCCAAAGCCAGAACTCCGCTTCAACCCAATCTCCTATTCACCTTTGGGGAAACCCCCGTGACCTTTACTGATACTGTGAAGTGGCTAGGAGTCACCATCGACAAAAAATTATCATTCCATCAACACATCGGTAACATCGCTCAGAAAGGCCAACTAACGCTACACAGCTTGAACAGACTAGGAAACTCACGCTGGGGCCTTTCTGAAGGAAATCGAGCAAAACTAATAAATGCAGTCCTGATCCCCAGGGTAACCTACGCAGCGCATGTGTGGGCCCGAAAGAAGAATCTGACCAGAATACAAGCAACAATGTCAAAACTGGATCGGGATTGCGCCAGATTTGTGAAAGGAATCTTTAGAACTACTGACAAAAAATGGCTTGAATTGAATTACTCTCACAGACCCCTCATGGAGGCCACAAAAAAAACGGCCTTCCTTTTTTACGCCAGGAAACTGACCCAGAGGGGAGCCCCGATTGACACCAAAAACAGCCTCATCACTCAACTAAATGCAAGCCACCCCCTGGACAGCTCAGCTATCAGGGACTCGATATGCAGCGAAGATATCCGGCAATTCCTAACAATGCGTGTCGAGACGATTGAACTACAACTAAGCGCCAAACCATGTGCCCAGCCGACTCCTATCGATTACCTCAACCTAAGCATGTCAAAGAAGGACGCAATTGCTTCAACAAACTCCTTTATTCAACAAATAGGGTCTGACGAAGCCATGATCTTCACGGACGGATCTTATGACAAAGAAAAAGGGGGGGGAGCGGCTGCTTACTGCCAGAACACTGACGAATCTGTTTGCTTCTCCACAGGGCGGCAAGCTCTCCATTCAAACTATGAATGCGAAGCGCTAGGGCTCTACGCGGCTTTTCAACTAATCAAGGAGTCCATACCTGGAAGAATCCAACGATTCAACATCTTCACTGACAATCAGGGAGTCATCTTACGAACAATGAACATGCGGGCAGCAAAGGCGGGACAATATCTGTTCAACGAGATCTTCCAACTATGGTCAAGTTTGGACCCATCGACCAAAATCACCTTGATATGGTGCCCCGGCCACTCGGGCATTAAAGGGAACGAAACCGCAGATGAGGAAGCCAACAAAGCAGTCAACATCGACCAAGCTCCGCCTTTCCCGATCTACGGCAGTGTCAAAAAGGCAAAGACTCAAATCTTGAAAGGCTTTCTCACCCCACCCCGCCGCCTCAACCAAAACATTGCTCCTGTCGGCATCCAAGCATCAGCCATCCTGAACCAATTGGACTCAGGATGTTGTAGCTTGAATGGATACCTTTTCCGAATAAGGAAAGTAGCAGACCCCTCCTGTCCAAAGTGTAGATACCACAGAGAGACAGTCACTCATTTTTTTCATTTCTGTCCTGCATACGCAATACAACGGCGAACCCTGAGAACAAACCTAAAGCAAGACAAGATATTCTACAACCCCAACGATATCAGCTCCGCCCTACGACACAAGAAGGCATGGACGGCTTTGGAACAATACATACGATCCTCAAGCAGATTCAAATCCCTCAAGGAGCAAGAAAACCCAGCGCCCCCACAGACAAACAGCCCCCTGATAACTTAACACACCATAGCTCCCCCCCATTATGAACAACCCTGCTGGTTGAATTTCATTCCAAATCCTCTTGGTGTTCTTTTCTTTTCTTTTTTTTTTTTTTTTTTTTTTTTTTTTTTTTTTTTTTTTTTTTTTTTTTTTTTTTTTTTTTTTTTTTTTTTTTTTTTTTTTCTTTTTCATTTGTTTGCCGTTTCCTTTCTTTCTGTCCATGTCCCATCTTGCTGTTATCTGATAGAAGCTGCGTCACGGCCCCTGAGACTCCTTGTACCCATCCCACAGATGTTATGCATATCCAAAGTGGTCCATGCGCAATGCAATTTACCACTTAAAAAAAAAAAAAAAAAAAAAAAAAAAAAAAAAAAAAAAAAAAAAAAAAGCCCAGTCACCACCGCGGCGAGCAGACTGGTGAGGTGGCCAGCCAAAACCATCAGAGGGGGAAGAAGCCAGTCCTGTCCTGCTCACCATCCCACCGCTGGCTGGCTGATCGAGCCCACCAGCCGAGATGCTGCTCAAGCAGGATGGGATCATCGAAACTACATTCTATCCATCAAAACTACCTTCCAACTCATCCCCCCACCCCCTGATATCACTTCTGGCTTGATTGGATTTGATCCTGAGTGTTTCTCCTTGGATCTTCTCAGACGAACAACAGAAGAACCACTCAGCCATGATGTCAACTCTACTTACATACCCACACCACCACATACCCATCAAATCACTCATCCCATCTTACCATTGACCTCCCACCTTGCTGCACCACCCACCACCACCACATCCTCCAGCCCACAAGATCTCTAATCAAACCCCCAAGTCTGAAATCCCCTCATGGCACCCATCATCAACTCCACGGGTTCTGGTCAGAATCTCCTCCTCACCAATCTCATCAACCCTGTCTTTGTTGAGACTGTGAAGATGAAGATCTGTCTGGTGGGAGTCAAACCCACAACCTCAGATAGACTGAGACACAGGCTAGAGTGCTGCCTTGACCAACTAGGCTACAGACACTTGGTGGCTACCAGGGTTGTTTGGTATTACTGGTCTAGGTTCAACTGCACAGCTTTTGTAATGTGGTCATACATCATGTTAGCAGCTTTAACCTCAACAGTCTTCTCTCCCATCAGGATTCAAGCTCAAAGGCCCCTCTCCTTTGAGCCCCTCCCCCTTACCCCTCTCCAAAAAAAAAAAAAAAAAATTCACCATTCTTGAATCTGTTTGAAATTGATTCAATATCTCCCTCCCAGACTGCTTTTCAGGGCATTTCATCACCAACAAATTTTTTTTTTCTTTCTTTATTCTTCTTTTTTCTTTTCTTTTTTAATTCAACCTTAAATCCACTTGCTGTTTTTTTCCAACTTCATCTGATAAAAAAAAAAATCCTTCTTGTCTCCAAACCAAGATATCTCTTTTTTTTTGGGGGGGGGGTCCTTTGTGTGAACAGGGGCTCAACCATTTTGTTGTGATGATGATAAGATTCAATCCATCAAAAAAAAAAAAACATAGAATGGATCCAATAAAAGACTTTGGATGGGATATTTTGAGATGGAAATTCATGGATAAAAAAGTAATAGGAGAATATGGATGAATACCACACTGAAAAGGAAGCAGGAACAAGATTGTAAGTCTAATTTATAGACAGAAGTGGTTCAAGAAGGGTGTGATGACCATCAGGAAGTCACTCTGGTGTCATGAAATGTTTGATTCAGTAGAGATTTGTAGCTAGCCATCAGGAATGGAGGTAAGAAACATGATCATAGAATAAATGAAGGGAATGTCAAGGAGGCAAAGGATATGATTGATACCTTTCACTACCTCAACCATGGAAAGAAGAAAAAAAGATGCTCTTGTTGGTATTCAAGTATCTGCTCAAATCATTGTATTTTATTCTAGAGTTTATTCTAGCTCATGCTATTCTATTTCATTCTATCTTTGTTCTATTTCATCCTTACCTTGTTTCCTTATTTCTTTATAAGTTCCCAACCCGCTGCTTTCATGTTCCTCCCGCGCATCCTTCATATTCAACTGCTGCCAATGCTCCATTTCTGAAGGCTTGAAAGACTACTCCCCTGGATTCCTCAAACCATCATTCTTGCTCACCCGGACGCGCCATCATCCTTCAACCAACTTCAAGTCCTCCCCGACATCAACTAGCTCGCTCACCAGCTACCGCTACAGCTCAAGCTCAAGCTCACCCAACTACCAACTCCAAGATCATTACACCAGACCAATCCTCCTTTATTCTTTCTTTTCCCCTCTTCTTCTTCTTCACCGCTCTGTCTAGTCAACACGCTATCTGGTCCTTTTAAGGTGTCTACTCAACTATGTTTCTTTTCTTTCTGATACTTTTTCTTTGTTCATCCCTTGCTGAAATTAAACTCCTTTTAAGTCTCTTATTCCTTCAGATTTACAGTCCCAATCACTTACTGGACCAGATAGGCTCTTGGTCCAACTTGGAAGAACAACTCAACCCATCAAAGCTCAACATTCCCCTTCTGAATGATTCAAACTTCCCATCTTGGAGTCTCAGGATCAAGAGTTATCTCCGCAGGAAAGGACTTCTTGAGTTGACCGTAGAACCCCCTCCTTCACCCTTGACCGGGCCCCAAAAGAAGAAGATATATGAAGCCGCAGACATAATCATTCAACATCTCGGCAAATCAGCTTTTAAATCCATTGTCAATGATGACAATGATGGTAACCCCCACGCCATCTGGCAGGCCATTCTTGAACGATACGCCTCACAATCCTCCAACAACCGCGGTCGCATCTGGCTTAATTTCATCCGGTACCTCTTCAAAGGCAATCTGACAACCTACATCAAGGACTGCAGGAAACTCATGAACAAACTAACAGTTGTTAGACTTGAGGTTCCTCCCAATATCCTCAGCTACACCATCCTTGCCAAACTCCCCAGCTCATTCTACCACATCGTTGACTCCCTAATTCTTAATGACTCCCTACTTCAAAACCCAACCGGTATCTTGAATAAGCTCCGCAAGGTCCTCCACCTCGAATCCTCTCGACTGCCGGACGTCAACCCACCGTCAGATACGACTCCTTTGGTTGCTCTGCACAAGTCCACAGCTAAGTCCACAACAAGGAAAAAGCCCAAGCACCCCTGCTCTAAAGGACATCACAACCCCTTAGCCAAACACCCAGAGAGCAAATGCTGGTTTGTCCACCCTCACCTCAGACCCAATTGGAACAAGATTCCCTCATCAAATCTCCACTCAGTCGACAAAAGCCCACCCGCCGAGGACAAAAGCAGCTCCAAAGGTGCCAAGCTTCACTTCAATGCTCAAATCTACCTGTCATCCAACAGAAAGGACTCTCATCTTCCGGTCCTGGACTCTGAAGCAAGCCACCACATTGTCAATGATCCTAAGTTTATGTTTGACTGCACTCCAATTGATCTTGAGGTGGGAACCGGCTCCCCAAACAACTCCCTTACAGCTACGCATTCTGGATCAGCCAAGCTCATCAATCATCTTGGCTCATCCATCATCCTTCAAAACGTTCTTCTTATTCCGTCAATCAACCGGTGCCTCATCTCTCTCACCCAACTAAACTCTTCCAAGGCGAACTTCTCAAAAATTGGATACTCGGGCTTTGAAGTGAAGCTGGATAAGATTAGCTTTGTGGGCACCACAAACAACAAATTAACGGAACTTTGTGGAACCAAGTTCCAGCGATGGGATCAGTCCACAATGCTTTTCAAGGCTCCGAACAACCTCTGGAATCTGCGTCTTGGGCACGCTAGTATCCAATCCCTCAAGACGCTCAATCTGTGCTCTGATGACTCTGTTGCTCGATCTCCCGTCTGCCAAATCTGCAAGACTTGCAAGCAAGTTTTGACTCCTTTCAACCATAAATTCAAAAGGGTCACCAATCTCCTTGAAGCTGTCCATCTGGACGTCGTTGGACCTTTCTCCACCACCTCAAACTCGGGGTTCTCCTACTTCCTCTCCCTCACAGATCAATTCTCCGGATATCGCTCAGTGGCTCTCCTCAAACTGAAAAGCAAGGCACTCTCCGCCATCAAAGACTTTGTGGTGCGAGCCAAACGTCAAACTGGCCACTTCGTGAAACTTCTAATTTCTGATAACGGCGGCGAGTTCATCTCCTCCAAACTTCACGCCTTCTGCCTTGAAAAAGGAATCTCTCAGCACTTCTCTCCCCCCTACACTCCTCAGCAAAACGGACTGTCTGAAAGATCAAATCACCTAATTCTGGAAAAGGCTCGCTGCCTGCTGAATCAAAGTAATCTATCGCTCAATTTCTGGGACAAGGCCATCAATACCGCCACCCACATCCTTAACGCTCTACCCTGGAGAACTTGTGGTGTGGTGACCAATCCGGGACACTACGGACAAAAAAAAAAAAAAAAAATATATATATATATATATATATTTTATTTTTTTCAGTTGTACCCCTATGGGTACCTTCAACTCCTTGATTCTAGTCCTGGTCTCCATCTCATTCTTGTTCTTCTCTACTCCTAGGCTGAAGATCTGGGGGAGCCAATCGAGGTTCCTGCCAGATGACTGGAGGATGATGATCAGTAGTACCCTAGCTTGTTTGTCCACCCACTCGTCTTGGGAACTCAAGATCAATTGATTGATTGAGTTTCGAGTCAAAGAATCAAGAATGAAGGAAGAAGATCTTGTTGATTGATGGATGGATTTTTGATCATGAGCAAGCACTCTAGAGCTAATTAGTTAGAAGCAAACTGCTGACTCACTCACTGACTGAGATCAAATCCCCACTCCGAGTCGGTGTCGAAGCGCCTTCCTCCTCCTTCTTCTCAATCCAATCCCACTCATCCTCCTCTTCTTCCTCTGGTTCACTCTCTAACCCATTCTTGATCATCATCGATCATGGCTGGTGTGACTCCCAATAAACGATTGACTGCTTACACTGACATCTTCGGTCATCATCATCCACCACCACCATCAACTCATTCTTCACATCCTCATCGTCAAACGACTAGTCTCAATACTCTCACTCATCCTCCTCCCATCTAGATCTCCCATCCTCTTCATCCCCGGTAATGCTGGCTCCTATCGTCAGCTCAGATCCCTGGTCTCCCTCACCACGACCACCTACTTTCGATCCCCTCAATCTCCTCATCCTCACTCACCTTCACCCCCTTTGAGTCATCCACCCTAGCCCTCCTCGCCCATCATCCAATCCGACCAACGACCGCAAGCGACCACTTGCGGCCGTCAGAACCTTCACCCCGTTGTTGCCGCCGATCGGGTGACGACAACCGTTGCCAACACCCGCGACCGCTGTCGCGGGTGTCCATCTGGTTGCCCGCGGTCATTATCGACGCGGGAAACATTTCTTTTTTTCCCTCATGTCATCCTTTTTTTTTTTTTTATTATGTTTTCATTTTCCCGCACCTATTTGTAGTATCACTTGTACATAGTTTACAGGGCCTCATGTCTATAAAAGGAGGGGCTCTCCCCTGCCTTTTGGGCCAGCATCAGAGGATCCCATCATCCTATCAGACCATCATCATAAGCAATTTATCCGTGGGCATCCTTCCCCACCTATCTGAGCAAATTATCCGGGTATATCTATGATTGCCCCTTGATCCTTTGAGCCTCCATACTCAAAACTCTGTCCCTTGTGACTTTGATCCTTATCACCAACCAATAGCCTTGCTGGTTGAAGAAGAATTCCTGTCTGTCTGAATTCTTGAGTGTGTTATACCACTCTGATCCCTTTTTTCCCACCATACTGGTCTTGATCTCTTCTTGATCATCTTTCTGGAGCCAATCACGTTTGATTGAAGAGGTTTTATTAAGCTTAAACCTGGAGTGTTATACCTCCTTTCTTCTTAAGGTTGAATTTTGCCACGCTATTCTTGAGTCCCTTGAGAAGTGTTGGGATATTCTTGCTCAAATTTGTTATTGATTTGCTTCTAGAGCTTCATAAACAAATTGCTTTTGTTTTGTTCAGCATCCCACAGTTATCTGGTACCCTTCAAGCGCTTGATTGCGGAGAGTTGGGCAGGTTCATTGAGAACCTGGAGGTTGGTTGGGATTGAGTTGATCTTTCCTAATCAGCTGCTGACGACCAGAGTTATTAGTTTGTGGGCGTTGTTACTTACAACTGCCTTGTTCTATTGAACTCTGAACAAACCTTGACTTATTTGTTCAAGTCTTTACCTGCACCATCTTGCCTCAGATAGTGTTGTTTCCATCGCTACCGACAACTCTTATCCTCTTCCCTTAGTTTGATTTCTCATCCATAAGGTTCTGGACCTTGATTCCGGTTACATTTAAATATTATTGTAACTCCTAGGAGGGCAGCCTAAACAGCACCTTTCCCTTCCACAGAACTGCCACGGCTTAGCACCGTTTGGAGTCTTAAATTTGGTCCCCCGGGCCGGGATCAAACCATCAACCTTGGGATTTACAGTCCCAAGAAATTTAAAGTCAACCTCGAAATCCAATCTTTTTTTCCATTTTTTTCTCTTCTCAAATCTGATCCGTGGAGGCAACTTATCCTAGAAGTAAGTCCTCCCAATTTGTGCACCGCTTGGGCAAGATACTTGTCGTTTTTGGCAAAACCCTACTCTTGCCACACTTGTGAGCCACTTTGGAAATCTGCTCTTTGGATCCCCTAGGAACTCTGTTATTCAATATGGCATCTTCCGCTACTCCAACCACCCCTGTCCGACCTAAGATGGTAAAGATCAAACCTCAGAACAAGAACTTAGGCTTCAACGGTACAAATGTCAAGCAATTCTTGGACTCCTACGAAATGGCTGCTGAAGTGGATGGAGCTAGTGAATTTGATATGGCTTATCAGTTGCGATTCTTTATCTCCTCTGATGAAGTTATGGAGGTAATCGAGTCTTTCGAGGGATTTGAATCCCACAACTGGACGCTTCTCAGGGAGGCTATGTTGGCATACTGGGGTAAAATAGATGTGGCTAGGTTTACTCTGCAGGATTTGGATGCTCTGGTTTCTCAGTGGATCTCCAATGGTGGTATTTCTTCAGCCTCTGACTATCAGATTTTTAGGAAGTCTTGGGATCCCATTCAAAACTATCTTATCCAAAACGATCACATTGACACAGTGGACAAAATTTGATCAAAGTTCTTCCAATCTTTTTCGTTGGCTGTGCAGGAAAGGATTAAAGAAGAACTGGTCAAATCTGGATCCATGATTACCACCAGGGATAATTGATTCAAGCTCCCTGTTTTTCTTACCCTTAAGAGTACTGTGGATAAATTCATGAAAGGTCAAACTGCTCTTACCTTTGAAAAGCCTAGAACTACTGAACCGGTCCATGCTCCTTCTTTTAAAGAGTCAAACGATATTATGATCAAAATGGAGGCAGATCGTAGGCCTAAAGCAGATCCTAATTTCAATCGAGAACCTACTACTATAGATGAAATCACCAAGTTACTTAGAGCCTTTGAGAACAAAATAGATCAAAAGATTTCTTTGCTAGCTACTCCCAAAACTCCTTCTTCTGTCCGCAAATCAACTCTGGTCTGTTACTACTGTCATAGGGAAGGCCATGGAACCGGACAATGCCAGGAAATTCAGAAGGACCTAAAGGAAAAGTTGGTAGAGCAGAGGGGAAACAATTACTTCCTCCCTAATGGTGCCCTAATCCCTTTTGACTTGTCTTGTCCTATCCGACATGTGGTGGCCTCTTACCAGCCATCACCTCCTGTGAAAGCATCTCTTGCTTCCTTTGAATTTTGGTCATCCTGTGGTACCCTCCAACCTTGGTATCCTCCAGCTATTTCTTCCTCTAGTCTTGCTGGGACTACTTATCAATCTGATCCAGCCAGGAAACAACATGAGGAACCTAAACCTCATAAGGCTCCTTCCTTGCCAACTTCAATCCTTTGAAAACCCGTTAAACGTTGATAATCACTTGAGCCTCCTTCCTCTGATGTAGAAGACATGGAGGTGGAAAAGGAACCACTCATGGAAAGGTTCCCAGATCACCCTGATCCTTCTCCCTCACCTCAACCTTCTAATCCTACCTTAGATTCTGCGTCACCTGAACTTCCTCCCCCCACCCAGCCCAAAGTTTTATTTGAAAGGGGCATCTCAAAGGATCACCCCAATGCTGTGGAGGGAGTATTAAAGAAAATTTCTGATCTCAAAATTCCTGATCTATCTGTGGCTGAACTCCTATTGATCTCTCCATCTGTTGCTGAAGGAATGAAGAAATGGGTCTCTTGTTGACGTGTGGAAATTGGCCCTGAAGAACTCAAAGTCTCCTCTGGCACTTTAATGGAGGACTCTGGTGGAACCAGTCCTTCTTTGGACTCCAACCTTTATTCCTGTCCCCTTGGTTTTCTTCCTTGTTATCTTGGTGACTCAGCTAAAACTGTTTCTCCTCTTGTGGATTCTGGATCTCAGCTTAACTTAATCTCAGATGCTATGGCCTGCAAGCTCAAACTTAGTCCTAGGGTCAGCTTCAACTCTGCAGTGTATGGGATAGGAAATCAAGCTTGTGAACTGGTTGGTATTGCTGAAGATGTACCGGTCAGGATTGGTCGAAATATTGTTGGAACCTGGCACTTTTGGATCACTCGTTTGGACAGTCCTATGATCTTGGGACGACCCTTCTTAATGGACTTTGGTGCAACCCTGATGTTTTCTGATCAAGTTGGGGAGAGAATTCTTCTCCCTGATGCTGATGGCAGGAAAATTGAAGTTCCTCTTTGCTCCTTGGATTCTGGTTGTTGGGAAAGAGATTTTCCTGGTCATTCTCCCAAATCATCTTTCAAGGGGAAGCAGAAGGATAACTCTAGTTCCTCTCATTTTTTAGGGGAATAGTTGATCCTACTAATAGTTGTAGTTCTTTTCAGCCTCAGACTGCAACTCAAGGGTCAACTCCCATCCCTCAAGCTTATTTTTCATTCCTTTCATCATTCTCTTCTAAGCTCAAGAATATTAAAAAGCAAAAACATATCAAAATAGAAAAATCCAAAAATATTTCTTCTCCTTCTCTCTCTGGATCTGTTGTGTCTTCTTTTCCTTCTACTTTTGAGTCTGATCAATCTTCTCTCAGTTCCAGTTCAAATCTCCGCAACGAGTCTAAACTAGATCCTAATTGCAATTCCGTTTTTGGCGATTTTGGTATGAAGGAATATGGGCTTCAGTGGAGGCAATTTGGGGTACAAGTAAGTCCTCCCAATTGTGCACTGCCAGGGCAATCTTTTACCGTCATTTTCGAAACTCTACCTTATGCCACATATGTGAGCACCTGGGACGCCCTCCTTGTTCTATTCCTGCCGCTTCTAGGGCTCATTTGGAAGAATCAAGATATTTTCCTCAACTCTTCAATTGCTCTCAAGATCAAGAAATGGCCAATCTTTGCTTCAATTTCTTTGTTCCCTGCTTTTTTTTTAATCCCTTCAAATTTTAGATGCAGACTAGGGACAGTCTGTAAGTTGGGGAGAGATGTGGTGACCAATCCGGGACACTACAGACAAAAAAATATATATATATATATATATATATTTTATTTTTTTCAGTTGTACCCCTATGGGTACCTTCAACTCCTTGATTCTAGTCCTGGTCTCCATCTCATTCTTGTTCTTCTCTACTCCTAGGCTGAAGGTCTGGGGGAGCCGATCGAGGTTCCTGCCAGATGACTGGAGGATGATGATCAGTAGTACCCTAGCTCGTTTGTCCACCCACTTGTCTTGGGAACTCAAGATCGATCGATTGATTGAGTTCTGAGTTGAAGAATTGAGAATGAAGGAAGAAGATCTTGTTGATTGATGGATGGATTTTTGATCATGAGCGAGCACTCTAGAGCTAATTAGTTAGAAGCAAACTGCTGACTCACTCACTGACTGAGATCAAATCCCCACTCCGAGTTGGTGTCAAAGCGCCTTCCTCCTCCTTCTTCTCAATCCAATCCCACTCATCCTCCTCTTCTTCCTCTGGTTCACTCTCTAACCCGTTCTTGATCATCATTGATCATGGCTGGTGTGACTCCCGATAAACGGTTGACTGCTTATACTGACATCTTTGGTCATCATCATCCACCACCACCATCAACTCATTCTTCACATCCTCATTGTCAAACGACTAGTCTCAATACTCTCACTCATCCTCCTCCCATCTAGATCTCCCATCCTCTTCATCCCCGGTAATTCTGGCTCCCATCATCAGCTCAGATCCCTGGCCTCCCTCACCACAACCACCTACTTTCGATCCCCTCAATCTCCTCATCCTCACTCACCTTCACCCCCTTCAAGTCATCCACCCTAGCCCTCCTCGCCCATCATCCAATCCGACCGACGACCGCGAGCGACCGCTCGCGGCCGTCAGAACCTTCACCCCGTTGTCGCCGCCAATCGGGCAACAACAACCATTGTTGACACCCGCGACCGCTGTCGCGGGTGTCCATCTGGTTGCCCGCGGTCATTATTGACGCGGGAAACATTTCTTTTTTTCCCTCATGTCATCCTTTTTTTTTTTTTTATTATGTTTTCATTTTCCCGCACCTATTTGTAGTATCACTTGTACATAGTTTACAGGGCCTCATGTCTATAAAAGGAGGGGCTCTCCCCTGCCTTTTGGGCCAGCATCAGAGGATCCCATCATCCTATCAGACCATCATCATAAGCAATTTATCCGTGGGCATCCTTCCCCACCTATCTGAGCAAATTATCCGGGTATATCTATGATTGCCCCTTGATCCTTTGAGCCTCCATACTCAAAACTCTGTCCCTTGTGACTTTGATCCTTATCACCAACCAATAGCCTTGCTGGTTGAAGAAGAATTCCTGTCTGTCTGAATTCTTGAGTGTGTTATACCACTCTGATCCCTTTTTTCCGACCATACTGGTCTTGATCTCTTCTTGATCATCTTTCTGGAGCCAATCACGTTTGATTGAAGAGGTTTTATTAAGCTTAAACCTGGAGTTTTATACCTCCTTTCTTCTTAAGGTTGAATTTTGCCACGCTATTCTTGAGTCCCTTGAGAAGTGTTGGGATATTCTTGCTCAAATTTGTTATTGATTTGCTTCTAGAACTTCATAAACAAATTGCTTTTGTTTTGTTCAGCCTACCACAGTTATCTGGTACCCTTCAAGCGCTTGATTGCAGAGAGTTGGGCAGGTTCATTGAGAACCTGGAGGTTGGTTGGGATTGAGTTGATCTTTCCTAATCAGCTGCTGACGACCAGAGTTATTAGCTTGTGGGCGTTGTTACTTACAACTGCCTTGTTCTATTGAACTCTGAACAAACCTTGACTTATTTGTTCAATTCTTTACCTGCACCATCTTGCCTCAGATAGTGTTGTTTCCATCACTACCAACAACTCTTATCCTCTTCCCTTACTTTGATTTCTCATCCATAAGGTTCTGGACCTTGATTCCGGTTACATTTAAATATTATTGTAAATCCTAGGAGGGCAGCCTAAACAGCACCTTTCCCCTCCACAGAACTGCCACGGCTTAGCACCGTTTGGAGTCTTACAGTGGCAACACTGTTCCTTACAACATCTGGCACAGACAATCTTTCAATCTCAACTGCCTACAACCTTTTGGTTGCGCCTCCTTTGCTATCATTCCCAGAGCTGATCAAACTTTCAAACTCCTCCCCACCAGCAAAAGAGTGATTCTTCTCGGGTATGTCAATGACTTTTTGTCATTTAGACTGCTTGACCTGGACTCCTCCAAAATTTTCATCTCCGCAAACGCGTCATTTGACAAGCTCTCCTTTCCTTGCCTGCCTGGCTCAAAACCTCTGCACTGCCCTACCAGTTCCAACCACATACTGACCCCCTTTTCTCCTCTTTCCCCTCCCATAAACAACTCCTTGGATCTTGCCTCCGCTCCTCTTCTTCCCTCCCCAAATTCCCTTGATTTCCCCCCCGCCAACTCAACCCCCGCACCTGTATCTCCTCATAACACTCCTGGCTCCACCGTCCCATCAGCTATCAATCCCCCTCTTCCCGCTCCTCAACTGTCTCACGACAGGCTAACTCACGACAATATCATCTCCCATCCACGTTGTCTCAACTCAAAAATAGGTCTTCCCGCCATCTATCTCATTGTCGACAACAGCTATTCAGATCCCAAGTCAGTCCAAGAGGCCCTCAACTCGAAATACTGAGAAGAGTGGCTTGAAGCGATGAGACACAAAGAACTCAACTTACTCAACTATCAAGTCTGGGAAGAGACCAACTTCCCCGAGGGCAAGCTAGGACTTAGATGCGTATGGGTTTTTCGGACAAAACGAGACAAGCAAAACCGGATCGTCAAGTTCAAAGCCCGCCTATGCATACAAGGCTTCAGCCAACAGTATGGCATTGACTTCACCTCCACCTTCTTGCCCACTGGGGACAAGACCTCCCTCCGTATGCTCATTGCCCTGGCAGCTCATCTAAAACTCAAATTCCACCAAGTTGACGTAAAGGCCGCCTTTCTAAATGCCCCTCTGCGCGAAGAGGTCTACCTCACTCCTCCACCCTACATCTCCGTGGCAAGCGGAAAGCACCTCAAGCTCAAAAAGGCCTTGTACGGTCTCAAGCAGGCACCAGTGGCCTGGTACAACACACTCAGCAGCTGGCTTGTCAACCTTGGTTTCCACAGGAGTGAGGCCAACCAATGCGTCTTTTGGAAAGATTCCACTTACCTCTACGTCCACGTTGACAATATTGCAATATTCAGTGATCGCCCGGACGCTTTTGTTAGCCAACTCAGCTCCAAATTCAAGATAAAGGACCTGGGACCGGCCACCATTCTTCTCGGAATGAATGTCACTCACCTTTTGAATGGATTCAAGCTCTCCCACAGCTCGTACATCAATCAAATCTGTGGACAATATGCGCTTCCGCCGCACAAGTTGTTCTCAACTCCCTTCAGGCCTCATGGGAAGCTATATGCCTCAAGCAAAGAAGACCATCACGAGTTTCTGCAGTTGGGCGCAAACTATAGAAAGATTGTTGGTGAGCTCAATCATATCAGTATATGCACAAGACCCGACATCACCTTTGCGGTCAACTACCTGGCCCAATTCCTTGTTAAACCAAATCTTCACCACTTTCAAGCGGCCTTACAAGTTCTCCAATATCTTCAGCACAGCTCAAGCCAAGGAATATCTTTCATCCCCTCCCCCTCTTCCCCCCGCCTTGAAGCGTATGTTGATGCCGACTGGGCAACCTGCCCCACCACAAGGAGGTCTGTCTCTGGGATAGTCATCCGCTGGCTTGGAAGTGTCATCACCTGGAAATGTAGAAAACAGCCAACTCTTTCATTATCCACCACTGAAGCCGAGTACAAGGCGCTGGGCGACGCCATCAAGGAAGTAAGCTGGGTAAAATCGCTCATGAGTGAGTTCCTGCCAGAAGAAGCGATGAAACCAGCCATTGTCCACAAGGACAACGAGGGCTGTATCAAACTGGCGCTCAACCAAGCTAATCACGCCACGTTTCACACAAAACACATGGAATTGGGGTTTCACTACGTCCGAAATGAAATTCTGAAAAACGCGATCACGCTCCAGAAAGTGTCCTCCAAGAAGAATCTAGCGGATTTCCTCACCAAACCGGTAAACAGGGTGGCGCTTTGCCGCGCGTTAGAAGCTCTAAACATTTCAAAGTGATTTGAGCAAGGGAGGCTGTTGGTATTCAAGTATCTGCTCAAATCATTGTATTTTATTCTAGAGTTTATTCTAGCTCATGCTATTCTATTTCATTCTATCTTTGTTCTATTTCATCCTTACCTTGTTTCCTTATTTCTTTATAAGTTCCCAACCCGCTGCTTTCATGTTCCTCCCGCGCGTCCTTCATATTCAACTGCTGCCAATGCTCCATTTCTGAAGGCTTGCAAGACTACTCCCCTGGATTCCTCAAACCATCATTCTTGCTCACCCGGACGCGCCATCATCCTTCAACCAACTTCAAGTCCTCCCCGACATCAACGAGCTTGCTCATCAGCTACCGCTACAGCTCAAGCTCAAGCTCACCCAACTACCAACTCCAAGATCATTACACCGGACCAATCCTCCTTTATTCTTTCTTTTCCCCTCTTCTTCTTCTTCACCCCTCTGTCTAGTCAACACGCTATCTGGTCCTTTTAAGGTGTCTACTAAACTATGTTTCTTTTCTTTCTGATACTTTTTCTTTGTTCATCCCTTGCTGAAATTAAACTCCTTTTAAGTCTCTTATTCCTTCAGCTCTTAATTATTCAAGATCAAAGATTTAATTTTGACTACAATCCAGTTTCTCAATTTCAAACAGAAATCTGAGGCTTGTGAGAGTGAAATCAAAATCAGAAACCACATTGCTTGACCAGAAGGATGACAACCAGGTTTTTTATTCTTTTTTTGTTTTGTTTTTTGACCTCATTGGAACATTCAGGATGTAGGAGACTGGATAGGATCAGATTCATGAGGAAAGCTGAACAAATCAGGGGAGAGATACTTCTGAGCCATTTCCTGTTGGTTCCTGTCCCAAGTGATCCTGAGATATGGATCTTAAGGTGAGAAGATCCTCTAGAATCTTAGGAGAATTTGGTTCAAGAAAAATAGAGGGATCATGTTTGAATCAAACCAATGAAATCATTAGAGAAATTGATTGAATTTTATTCTATTGCTTTCAATTTTGGAATAAGCTCACTCCTTGTGTTTTTTTTCTTTCTTACACCATGTTGTGTGCAAGACTCAAATCTGTAAATATCAGGAATTGAAAATCATATCAAGAATAATTGTAAAAAACATGAAAATAAAAAATTCTTTCTCTCTCTCTCCCTCATCTTCCCCCCCCAAAGATTATGAAGAAATTAAAAATTAAAAATTCAAGTATACAATAAATCTTTTTTGATTTCCTAAACCAATTTAGTGCAGGATTTGGGATGTTATAGTAATTTGGATGGGCATCTCACAAATGGTATTGAAAACAAGGTGTTCAATGAACAATTTCAAAGAAAACGTTTTGATTTTTTTTTTTGAGTAGATTTGAGAGCAAAGATCATAATATGAGGTTAAAAAATTGAATCAAATTCTCAAAAAAAAAGACACAATGAGGGATGGGTGAAAGTTAGAAAATATGATATCAGGAACTTTACTGATGATGATGTGACAATTCAAATTTAATAAGCTCAAATAAAGATTTAAGTATATGTGGTATTTCAAGCTTGTCTGGGCACACTCCCAAGTCCTTCTTGGCGCAGTGCACAGCAGGCTTTTGAGTGTGCCCAACAGGTTTGATTTCTGCATCTGTTTGTTCTGCCAATCTTGAAACACAGCCAAGCTCCAATTGGCCAAAGCCAAGCTGTTGGCAACTCCCCCTTTCTTTTGCATTCACCTCCAAATGAAGGTTTCTATCAAGGCTGAGGAAAATTCAGTGATGGTTTAAGGAAAATTAATTTTTGGGATAATTCATGAATCAAGCTAAGAATAATTGGATTGTGGATTTTCCTGGTCATGGGATATGCAAAAGGCCACAGATTTGGAAGATTATCAATTGTATTATGTGAAAGAGATTTACTGCTGAATTACCAAAAACCAAGGAAACATGAGGAGACTGACAACCAAAGAATCAGGGAAAAAAATTGGGAAAATTGACAAAGCAAAAACAAAAGGATGAGCAAAGAGTAGAGTGTATAGTTTCACTTGGAAGACATGGATGATGATGAGGTTGAGTCATAGCAACAATTAACTGATTTATCTCAAGTGGGCAAATGTTGGATTGAAGGCTAGGCAGATTGGATTAGGAGAAGAGGCTGTGAGAGGTGATAGGTTGAAGGAAGGGTTATGGTGGCATTGTTTGTAATATGTTCTGAGTGAGGTTGGTCAAGGTTTATTCTAGATGTGAGCATTAGTTGTTAAATGAGTTTGGTTGAGGTTTTCTGTTGATGAGGAAAATGATAGATTCTCTAATCCTCACAACTTCTCTGGAGAGAAGAGGTCTCATTATTACACAGCTGTTGTAGTCATATATTTGTAGTTGTTGTTGATGTTGGGTGCAGCAGGTTTGAGTCATAAAATTCCAACAACCCTCCATGCCCAGTGAGACTCTATCCAAAACAACCAAAGATAAAAGAAAACAACCAGATAAAAAAAAAATCCAGACAAATCTGAAAAAAAAATAAAGTTAAACAAAAATTATTCAAATTATTCCTTCCAAGAAAAGTACTTCTTGAGAAGATTGGGGCTTTGAGTCAAACAGGATTTGGTCAGGGCATCCACTGGCATAAGTTGAGAGCAGATTAATTCAATACTTATATTCCCTTCACTTAGCTTGTTGTACATCCCTTTGGTCTTTAGGTTGAGGTGTTGGGTTTTGGAGTTTGATCAAAATTTGTGTACCTTGTCTTCAAGGCTTCTATTGTCAATCTTAATGGGAATGGTTGCAATTTTGAGCTCAAAAGTGTCCTCAATCATGGTTTTGAGTCAGGTAGATTTGTGAAATCTGTTGAAAAGTGAATTCGGCTCAGTGATGCTTAAGGACCAGGAAATGTTTCTTTGTTTGCTGCTATTCCCAGAAACTAGGATTCAAAATAAAAGAAACAGATAACCAGACCAGGATTTGCGGGTGGTTGAATCATCAGCCCAGGATGCATCTATAAAGACCACCAGAGGAGGGCTGGTCCTGTTGAATCAAATTTTTAGTTTGAGAGTCCAAGTTACCTTGAAGTACCTCCACATCTGTCTCAGCTAGTTCCAGTTTCTAAGGCCTGGTTTTGTGGAGAATCAGGCAAGACTGGACTCTGAAAAGCTGAAATTGGTTTGAGTATAACAGGAAATGTGATTTCAGAAGCCCAATTACCAAGAAATTGTTGATATTGAGCATCTTGAAACTCTTGTGATCTTCATTGCTTGCTTTCTTAAGCTGGAGAACTGGGTTCAGGGGAGAATTTGAATCCTTTTCCTCAGAGAGGCCAAGTTCCCCTGAGCCCAGTGTCACTATGGTTAGGTTGGCTTAGTGAGATCAAATCTTTTTCAAGCTTGATCTTCATGCCAAGAATTGTTTGAGGTGTTTTCACCTTTGATCCTGGGAATTTTTCCAGGAATTGTTTTGCTCAAAGTCAACACCACATCCCACCAGGATGAGGTCATCTATGTGAAAAAAAGAGTTTTGAGGGTTGATTTTTGGAAATTTACAAACAGGGGTTACAGCTCAATTCAGAGAAGCCAATTGTCTTGAATCATGTGATCAGGGTTTTTTTTTACCAATTTTTTGGTGAATTTTTCAACCCATATCATGACTTCTTGAGCCTGAGTAATCTTGACAAGCAATTGGAGCCCTTGGGGTTTTTAATGATAACATCCTCTTCAATGGGGGCATGAAGAAAGGCACTCTTCATGTTGAACTGTTTTATTGGTTGTCTTGACTTTAGAGCTGACAAGAGTACAAGCTTGAGGATCAAGGGTTTCCCAGTTGGTGCAAAGGTTTCTGAATAATCAGGGCCTTTGATTTTATTGAAACCCTGCACACACAGCCTATATTTGAATTTAAATGGTTTTCCATGAAAATTCTCCTTGATGCAGAACGCCCCGGTGGTTTTCAGAAAGTTTGAGGGGTCTGGACCCAGGTGATCTTCCCACACGTTCATGTCCCTGATTGTCTCAAGCTCTGCATTAATGGCTGCAGTCCACTTCTCATATTCTTTGCACCTCATTGCTTTCTTGTAATTTTTGGGTTTTTAGTGATGGTAAAATCCATAACTCTGCGGATTTTTGAGGCTCAAGAAATCCCTCAAGATGCAAGTGGGGTGTGATGGTGGTGTGACTTGAGGATTTTCAGTATGGGTTGGGATGTTGCCTGATGAGGACTTTCATGGGGCAGGAATTTCATTCTATTTGGAGTCTGATGATTTGTTTGCCTCTTTTGGGAGGGCAAGCTGTCTGAATCACCTTTGTGTTGGTCTTGGTAGTCATTCCATCCACAAGATTGATGATGTGGTCCCCTTTCAGGGTTGATTGGAGGGCAAGCATAGTTGTTTGAGGTTGACATTGGAGGATCTTCAATGGTTGGTTCTTCCTTGGGATACCATGGAGAGCTCTGAAAAAAATGATCAATTTTTAGGAAGCAAGCATGTTTGGTTGAGATTAAGCCAACCACTTTTGTAAAGATTTGATAAGAAAGAATAAGAGGATTAAAACCTACAAGAAGTCTTTCCTTTCCCTTGTGATCAAATTTCAGGGATTTGTTCCTTTTTCAAGAAGGTAAGCACACAGGTTTCCTTTGATGATTTTGTGCCAGGCATTCACAGTAATCTTTCCATCCTTGATGATTGATCTTGTTTATTTGACTATTGTTTGATTTGCCCGCTTGGCCCATCCATTGTGCTCAGGTTGGTAGGGTTTGTAAGTGATCTTATGGATGTGTTTTTCTTGTAGGTACGCAGTTAGCTTGTGGTTGGTGAATTCAATGCCCCCATCCAAAAAGACCTTGGATGGGTAGTAGCCTCTCTTTTTGAATTCCTTCTCTATTATATCAATAAGAACATTGGTGGTATCATCTTTTGAGGCTAGTGTAAAGGCCCCTAGGTATCCAGAGTAATTGTCAACCTGAGTTAGAGCGTAGCAATGACCTTGCTTGGATAGAGGTTTGAGAGGACCAATAAGTTCAAGATGAATCCTTTTGAACACCTTCTTGACAAGCTTGGACGGTTGAACAAAGGGTGACTTCAAGATCTTGCTTTGTATGCAATTGATACACTAAAAATTTGAGCAAGAGTCCTAGGGTAGATGCTGAATGAAGGTTCCAAGACAACAGAGTGAGGCGTGACCAAATTTTTGATGTATTTCCATCAGTTCAACATCAACCTTGTTGATGTGACAAGACTCATCTGGGCGCTTTTTCAGGTTCTGGTCAAAAGCTGGGGTTTGTATTGTGCAGAGATTGTTGAAAATGGAACCTGATAACACCTTTGTGTTTAGGTGAGTCACAGAAAAAGTGTCCCTTCAAGCAGTTAGCAAGCATCCCACTTGATTGACTGCCCTGGCGCTAATTAGGTTGATAGTGAAATTGGGGAAGTAGAAGCAGTTGGATAGCTGAAGAGTGAAGTCCTTCCATCTGAGTCTGACCATGCCCCTTCCTTTGATGTTCAAACTAGCTCCCTCTTTCCCGGTTTTGATTGAGTCTTCCTTGCAAGGAGCCATGTAAATGAAGTACTGGCTATTGTTAATCATATGCATGGATGCTCCACTGTCAAGGAGGAATTTTGATTGAGGGTTGCAATGGTCAATCCATAGTGAGACTAAGGCATAGCAGTGTGCAGCTAGAGTATTTTCCTTGGAGCCTGATTTCCTCTCTCTCCATTTTGCTTGCTCTTCTTTCCACCAATCAGGAGCAATTTTGGGATGGAGGTGCCAATGTTTATCAGCTGAGTGTGAATTTTCCTGCTTGGGATTGTGATAGCCATTTTTGCATTGTTTTCTCTCAATGCCTTGGCCTTTATTTGAGGATTTTTGAGAGGTTGAGATGAGAGCCATATTGTTTCTTGATGAAGAACCTTTTTCCATTGAAATTTGCGCCTGAAACTTGTTGTTGAGTTGATTGAGATGGTTCAAGACAAAGTTGAATGTAAGTTCCTTATCTGGATGCATTATCTGATGCTTGAAATACCTCATGGAATCAAGAAATTTGAAAAGCAGGTGGTAGGCAAGAATATTGTTAAGACAAATTATCCCAAATTCTGACATCTTTTTCAAGCAAACCTCTGCCTTGGTTGTGAACTTGTAAATTTTATCTCCATTAAAGCATAGGTAGAGGAGGTTGTTGAAGACTCTGGCTCAATTGGAAGCTTGCGTAGAGGAATAATTTTCAATGATTGCCTTCCAGAGAAGGTTGGAGGAGTTCTTGTTTGTCAGAGTGACTAAATTTTCATGAGTGGAGGAATCAGGTTTTGAGATTATGAGGAGCTTTATTTCATCATTGAATTCAAATTTGATTTGAGTGTTTTCTCCATTCAGAAAATTCTAGAATCCTCTGAAATCCTAGATTGCATCCATTTTGTCTTTCCAGATCCTGTAATTGTTTTCTCCAAGCATGGGTATGGTTTTGAGAGCAGTTTTGAGCATGGCTTGTCTGAGTGGATCCATAGCAATGAGGGCCAGGGGAGGTCAAGTTGTTCCTTGGTTTTTGATAATTCTCCAAGTGGTTGTGAGTGGTGAGAGTGATTTTTTGTGCTTTTAACCATGAAAGAGATTCACTGCTGAATTACCAAAAACCAAGGAAACATGAGGAGACTGACAACCAAAGAATCAGGAAAAACAATTGGGAAAATTGACAAAGCAACAATAGAAGTATGAGCAAAGATTATATTGTAGATCATCACTTGGAAGACATGGATGATGATGAGTTTGAGTCATAGCAACAAGTAACTGAGTTATCTTGAGTGGGCCAAGGTTGGTCTGAAGGCTAGGCAGATTTGATTAGGAGAAGAGGCTGTGAGAGGTGATAGGTTGAAGCAAGGGTTATGAAGGCATTGTTTGTAATATGGTCTGAGTGAGGTTGGTCAAGGTTTATTCTAGATGTGAGGATTAGTCGTTGAATGAGATTGGTTGAGGTTTTCTCTTGATAAGGAAGATTGTAGATTCTCTATTCCTCCCAATTTCTCTGGAGAAAAGACGTCTCATTATTGAACAGCTCTTGTAGTTGTATAGTTGTTGTTGTTGATGATGTTGGGTACAACGGGTGTGAGTTGTACATTCCAACATTATGGCTAGGTGGATAAGATGTATTTACAAGTTTATCAAAGAAAAGAAATAAATAAATAAAAATGCCCCCAATCATTGATTTGGTAGGTGTGGCCAATTGGCTTGGGTGTTGGGCAATTCAAACTTTGGCCCAACCACCCAAATTTGGATATGTGCTAAGAGGGCTTTAGGAGGTGCCACAGGGGCTTTAGGGGGTGCCCAGGGTGCTTTAGCAAAAAATAAGATAATTTGGTTGGGTTCCCAAACAAGCTTGAGATAGCATCTTGTTGTGACAAATGCTGCTGTCAATATTTCATCCAAACCAATTTCCTCACTTCTCTTCCTCTTGTGTCTTTGTGTGCTAAATGCTGCTGTCAATATGTCATCCAAACCAATTTTATCACTTCTCTTCCTCTTGTGTCTTTGTGTGCTATTTCCTTCTTTTTACATCTTCATTCTTCTCATTTCCCCTTCCTATTGCAACCCTAAACTAGCTGCACATGCAGGAACTGTCAAATCAGGATGAATATGAATTGTATCTCAATTGGGGGAAAAATTCAACAGCCTCTCATGAACTCAACCTCAAGTAGGGAGTATCATTGGATCACAGCTTTCCAACCAGAACAAAAAAAAACAAGAAGAGACAAGAAATTCAGTAAACTCACACAATAATGGCACTCAATTCAACCCAGAAGAGCAACTCAAGAGTATCTGTACTGAACAATTCTTCTAGCTAAAGACTCAAGGAAATTAGGGAAAAAGTGCAATCTGGTGCAAACATTAATCAATCCTTGCACCATGAAACCACCTTGATGCTAACCTCATGTTTGTGCACAGTCTATTCTTTTACAGCTATAAATTCTTTCCTTTACTCTGCTCTAATATCATTCTTGGTCTCTCAATTATTATTCCTCTTAAAGCTTGAATTAGTCCCAGTGGGTAGCTCAGATCTGATCAAGAATCCTTATCTTTCTGTTATCTGTTATTTATTTTATGTTTTGAAGAAGAATTTTACTGACTTTCTGCAATACAGTATTCTTTTTTTGGTTCAGAATCCTATCAAGATTAACATTCAAAGCACACAATGCCAAACCAGAAGAATGGCCAAAACCACCACGGCCACTATCCTGAAGACGGCCAATGAGGCAATTCTGCTATTAAAAATGGAAAATTTCTTCATATGGAGAAGCCAAATCTTTAACATGATTGACCTTCAGGAAGGAATGCACAGTAAGATACTTAAGTCAAAGAATGACACAGAGGGCAATCCCATAGGTTGAGCCACATGTAGAATGTTTGATTAAGAATTATCTTAATCTCAAATTTCAACACTACCATTCATGTCAATGTAATCACTCAAGAAAACAAAAAAGACGGACATCTGATCTGGAAGGATCTTAAAAAATAATTTGCCTCCAATCAAGCGTCTAACAGAGCTAGATTCTTCAAGGAATTTCTCCTTATTCCCTTCAATGAGTCAAGCTTACAATATTTCATCACTTCCATAAAGATGGAAACCTTCAGACTTCACAAAGTAGGTATCATGCTACCCAACAATATCACAGCCAACCTCATCTTGGAAAATCTTCCCTCTCAATTTGAAACCATATTTCAACAAATAACCCACTCCAATAAGTATCTCATCCCCAATTGAGTCCTGGATCACTTATGAAGATACTTAAAATAGCAGATGACAACCGCAAGTTCTGAAAATTCAGGAAGAACTAAAAAGGAAGCGTCTACTTCTTCAGCTCCAAAAGAAACCTTTTGCAAGAAGGGAAAGCACAATCCTGACACACCTCACATGGAGGATTGATGCTTGAAGGTCCACCCCCATCTGAGACCCAGCTATGCTAAGAAGAAGGAAGAAAGTGATGCAAAAATCAGCACTTTCTCTTGCATTTGGAATCACTGCACCTCAATTATCTTACCTTTTTTGCCAATTTGGGCCCTTCAAATCAGATGGTGTCTGGCCCTTCCTTGTTCACCATCTTAGACAGAACACAGTTAGGACCCATACTGACAAGCTCCAAGACAAACACCATTAAATTTGAAGGAAAGGGAACTGTCAGGATCAAAATTGAGGGTGGGGAAATTGAACTGAAGGATGTGCTATTGGTTCCCAAGCTTTCATTGAACCTTTTTTCTGTAAATTTTCTTCTTTCTGAAGGGTGGAAAATGGTATTTCACCCCAAGTTTTTCTGCATTCATAACCCATCTAGCCATGTTACAATGAAAGTAACATACTTGAACAACATCCCTATGCTAAACTTCTGACAAGGAACACAGCATCCCACAGAGGCTGGGGAAACAATTGGAAACACTCTAATCATTTTATCCAGAGATTAGCAGATTCACAAATCAATGGGGCATGCTATCTATGGCCCTCTGAGAAATAAGTTGGGGTTTTCAGTTAAAAAACCTGGGGAATGCAAAGCGTGCACTGTTGGAAAGATAAGTAGAAGTAACTTCAGTGGTAAGCACAAACAGGATGACTGGCCATTCAAAGAGATCCATCTAGACCTGGAGGGCCCCATAACACCAATGAGTCAGGGAGGACACAGATTCTTCCTGAGGGTGGTGAAAAGCCACTCCTGATTTGTAGGCGGATTCCCATTAAGAGACAAAAATGAGGCCACAATTTTTTTGATGGAAATTGTCAACATTGAGGCAAAACAGTTCAAAACCTATCCACAGATAATCCAGTTGGATTAAAGGACAGAATTCAACTGTGAGACCCTGAGGGATTTCTGCAAAGCAAACAGCATCAAGCAGAACTTCTTGGACCCATATACTCCTGAAAAAAACAGACTTAGCAGGAGATTCAACTGGAATGTCCTAGAAATGCTACATACAGTTCTGTACAACTCCAAAATTCCAAAGAAGATGTGGAATGTACTTCTTGCCAGCTGCACTCTTCTAATCAATCAGATCCCAAGTCACAGATGAAAAAAATCACCATATGAGCTGTTCAAACAACACAAGCTGCCATTGGCACCACAAAAAATAGGGCGCCACCCGTATGCAGGTGGCAAGTTGTATCTCACCTGTATCCAAGCTTTATCTCAAGAAGTATCTCTGTTGTATCTTCAGTTGATCTAGCCTCCACCCTCTGTGATTGACAGAGGTTTTCACATCACCCTCAACTCTACATCCAAATATCTTTACCCTACTACACCTTCAATCCCCTCTGGTCCTGGACAGAATCCATGAGTGGAGTTCAAACCACATTTCTACACCAAGTTCTGGGGGCAAGTGGAAAACCCATTCAACCTCCAAATCATCAGAAATGCTACCTCCAATTACATAAATATGTAATTGGTGGATTGGGAAAATTAACTGAGGAGTGAGCCACCAACTCCAACATGCTGTTAGAGTGAAAAATTCACTTTTTCAACCACCAGGTTGCAGTGATCATTTTACAGCCTGTTGAACCAGGGGGATGAAAATTCTCTTGCAGGAACATAGCTTTAAATAATACCCTAGTGATCAGTAACCACATTTTAGTTCATAATATGACCAAATAGATATAAGCATTATTTGTGCCTTTGAGAATTGAGCTCACAAGTTGAATTGGATTACAGAATTTGGATATTGCTTTCAACTTTATTTTTGATTATTTATTTTTATTTTATTTTTATTTTTTCTCATGGTTTTTTATCTCTTTCTGCTTGAGGTACTCATTGGGTGATGTGGGGAAAAGCACATGAGTGGTATCTGCTGGGAAACCCATCCTGGTATGGTGTGCTCTGAAATTTATATAATATATATATTTTATTTTTTTTCTCTCATGGTTTTTTATCTTCTCCTGATTGAGGGACAAATTGGATTATGTGGGGGAAAAGTACAGTGGGTAGACAAAAGTCATGGGACTGTTTGTCAAAGCATATTTAACAAGGTAAGTTTTTTTTCAAAAAAGTTTTCTAAATTCATTTTATTAATTTATGCAAAGCTATTTAAAGTAAAAAGTAAAAAATAATAACTTTTTGAGTCAAAAAAAGAGGAACAATACAGTTGAGAATTGGTTGCCCAAACAGCTTTGATTGACACCCAAAACAACTTGGAAAGGCACCAGGCCAATTCGGCAATGCACCAACTGGCACATGAAAGGGCACCAAGATCACTTGGCTGTGTTCCAAGCTAGCTTTTTTGGGCGCCACACACACTTTACAAACAAAACCTGGGACTTTGCCAGGCACCTAAACTGGCTTTATACACCATAAATTTGCAAATGGGGGTGTATATTGCAACCCAAAGTTGTATATTTTTGATGAAAAATGTTGTTTTAGGCCTCTCCCGTGGCCATATACACATATGGTGTGTAAAGCGCCTCTGGGCGCCTGTCCAAGTTTGACTTGGCATGTGCTTAGAGGGACTTGGATTGGTGCCCAGGGAGCTTGATTAGGTTGGGCTTGTGGGGATTAAAACTTTGCACCTAATCAAGCTCCCCTTGATGCAAATCAAAGCTGTTTGCACCAAAATTGACCAGCCTCCCTCCCCTCAACTTCAAACCTTTTTTTTCAAGTATGATCATGTGATTGGCGGGTCAATGCAACCAGCTTTGATTGGCACCAAGATAAACTTGGCCAGGCACCAAGTAAACCTTGGAAAGGCACCAAGAAGGCTTTTCCAGGCGCCAAGATGACTTTGCTAACTGCCATGTGCGCTTTAGAAAATTTTGGAAAATCTTGGCTCAGTGCCCAAATGTGCTTTACAGAACATACACATACACATACATGTGCATGGTTTCCAGAAGCAGACTTATATGTCAAAGGTATGTACCACATAAAATCATTGCATGAAGGAGATTTTATGTAAATGGTATTGGTACAGTTATGTTGATAATAATTTCAAAATGTAGAATGTATTTTGATGCAGGGGAAGATAATTAAAACACTTTGGACATTTTCAAGATTTAATGATATTTATGTGATTTTACAACACAGGTATGTCTGATGACAAAAATATTCCAAGTAGGATATCCTTGCAAGAGTCTATGGATTAAAGTAGTGAGATTTGAAAATTCTATTATCAAAAGAATCAATATTGAAACATGACTTTAGATCTACAAATAATTTAAGGTATCAGTTTAGACATTATGAAGGCAAGCTCAATTGGAGGCTGCATATCCAAAATCTGTTTGACCTCTGGATAAAAAGAAGAAATCAAATCAGGATGATAACAGTTGCTGGGGAGTCTTGCTGGAACCTTTGTGAGTTTTTCTTGGAGGTTGGAAGGTTTCCTCATCATCCACATTGAATTGTTGTAGATATTTGTTGATGATGTTTGTCTTCATCTTATTCTCTATTTCTTTAATTTTCTACGTAGTGGCTACTCTCACTTAACCATTCCTGAGCTGAGATAGTGGCTACTCTCACTTAACCATGCGTGAGATGAGAAGATTCAATAACCTGTCACACTTGGCTGCCAACTATCTGACCAGCTGTTGACTAGACTGTGTGAAAGACTTCCCCTGGCTCATATCTCCTTCCATCTTTAACTCTCTCTCTCTTTTCAATTTTTTTCTTGTTTGTCTCATTTCTCAGGGCACTCAGCCTCACGACTCATCTCAGACTACCTTGACCTTATCACCAGTTAATTTGACATCACACCATTGGTTTATCAAAGCAAATCAGTTAAAAGTTCATTGACTTGAACTTATCAATCTGATCATGATCAATTCAACCTGCGGTAGGTTCCAACCAAACTGTCAACTCAACCTCAGGAGCTGAATCCCTTGTAACTCTGTAGTCTTCAAGTTATCCTGGGAGGATGGTCTGTCTCTTAACAGTGTCTTATTTTCTCTACTTAGTCTGCTCAAGGCCATCATCCAGCCTGTAGAGGTACCACATCTGTTTGTTATTATTCTCTTTTATGGTTGTTTTTCTTCACTGGCTGTTTGCTGTCTACTCAACTGATCCTTGGAATAAAAATAGCCAGGTCCAGGTTTATCAACCAACCCATTATTTTACATGAATTACCACATTTGTACTGTCTACCAAGTTTCTCAGCTTTCATGTTGTCAAAAATTTTACCTATTTGGTGACCAAGGAAAGAGAAACCTTGAGATTGCCATTGACACTGGACCTTCTGGAAGACTTTTTTGTTGGAGACCTCAGTGTCAGAGCAACATTTTGTTTCACTGAATATACTTGGCTGATTTTCTGGTAACAAAGTGATTCCAAGATCTCTGTTTGTTGCTTCAAGAGCTGTATGCTGAGAGGAAAAACCATGTGAAAAAATTGGGGTAAAAAATACCATGGGATGATAGCGAGTAATTGCTTACTTGTTTGCGCCATCTGGATTTTTATGTCTGATTTTGTTTTGCTGGATGGGCTTCTGAAAGATATTTTCCAGAAGTAATATTGGATCTCCT
>CM062619.1:22963631-23170948 GCA_025617555.3 Puccinia polysora | reverse complement strand
CTGAGATATGGATCTTAAGGTGAGAAGATCCTCTAGAATCTTAGGGAGAATTTGGTTCAAGAAAAATAGAGGGATCATGTTTGAATCAAACCATGAAATCATTAGAGAAATTGATTGAATTTTATTCTATTGCTTTCAATTTTGGAATAAGCTCACTCTTGTGTTTTTTTTCTTTCTTACACCATGTTGTGTGCAAGACTCAAATCTGTAAATATCAGGAATTGAAAATCATATCAAGAATAATTGTAAAAAACATGAAAATAAAAAATTCTTTCTCTCTCTCTCCCTCATCTTCCCCCCCCAAAGATTATGAAGAAATTAAAAATTAAAAATTCAAGTATACAATAAATCTTTTTTGATTTCCTAAACCAATTTAGTGCAGGATTTGGGATGTTATAGTAATTTGGATGGGCATCTCACAAATGGTATTGAAAACAAGGTGTTCAATGAACAATTTCAAAGAAAACGTTTTGATTTTTTTTTTGAGTAGATTTGAGAGCAAAGATCATAATATGAGGTTAAAAAATTGAATCAAATTCTCAAAAAAAAAGACACAATGAGGGATGGGTGAAAGTTAGAAAATATGATATCAGGAACTTTACTGATGATGATGTGACAATTCAAATTTAATAAGCTCAAATAAAGATTTAAGTATATGTGGTATTTCAGCTTGTCTGGGCACACTCCCAAGTCCTTCTTGGCGCAGTGCACAGCAGGCTTTTGAGTGTGCCCAACAGGTTTGATTTCTGCATCTGTTTGTTCTGCCAATCTTGAAACACAGCCAAGCTCCAATTGGCCAAAGCCAAGCTGTTGGCAACTCCCCCTTTCTTTTGCATTCACCTCCAAATGAAGGTTTCTATCAAGGCTGAGGAAAATTCAGTGATGGTTTAAGGAAAATTAATTTTTGGGATAATTCATGAATCAAGCTAAGAATATTGGATTGTGGATTTTTCCTGGTCATGGGATATGCAAAAGGCCACAGATTTGGAAGATTATCAATTGTATTATGTGAAAGAGATTTACTGCTGAATTACCAAAAACCAAGGAAACATGAGGAGACTGACAACCAAAGAATCAGGGAAAAAAATTGGGAAAATTGACAAAGCAAAAACAAAAGGATGAGCAAAGAGTAGAGTGTATAGTTTCACTTGGAAGACATGGATGATGATGAGGTTGAGTCATAGCAACAATTAACTGATTTATCTCAAGTGGGCAAATGTTGGATTGAAGGCTAGGCAGATTGGATTAGGAGAAGAGGCTGTGAGAGGTGATAGGTTGAAGGAAGGGTTATGGTGGCATTGTTTGTAATATGTTCTGAGTGAGGTTGGTCAAGGTTTATTCTAGATGTGAGCATTAGTTGTTAAATGAGTTTGGTTGAGGTTTTCTGTTGATGAGGAAAATGATAGATTCTCTAATCCTCACAACTTCTCTGGAGAGAAGAGGTCATAATTACACAGCTGTTGTAGTCATATATTTGTAGTTGTTGTTGATGTTGGGTGCAGCAGGTTTGAGTCATAATCAATTCCAACAACCCTCCATGCCCAGTGAGACTCTATCCAAAACAACCAAAGATAAAAGAAAACAACCAGATAAAAAAAAAATCCAGACAAATCTGAAAAAAAAATAAAGTTAAACAAAAATTATTCAAATTATTCCTTCCAAGAAAAGTACTTCTTGAGAAGATTGGGGCTTTGAGTCAAACAGGATTTGGTCAGGGCATCCACTGGCATAAGTTGAGAGCAGATTAATTCAATACTTATATTCCCTTCACTTAGCTTGTTGTACATCCCTTTGGTCTTTAGGTTGAGGTGTTGGGTTTTGGAGTTTGATCAAAATTTGTGTACCTTGTCTTCAAGGCTTCTATTGTCAATCTTAATGGAATGGTTGCAATTTTGAGCTCAAAAGTGTCCTCAATCATGGTTTTGAGTCAGGTAGATTGTGAAATCTGTTGAAAAGTGAATTCGGCTCAGTGATGCTTAAGGACCAGGAAATGTTTCTTTGTTTGCTGCTATTCCCCAGAAACTAGGATTCAAAATAAAAGAAACAGATAACCAGACCAGGATTTGCGGGGTGGTTGAATCATCAGCCCAGGATGCATCTATAAAGACCACCAGAGGAGGGCTGGTCCTGTTGAATCAAATTTTTAGTTTGAGAGTCCAAGTTACCTTGAAGTACCTCCACATCTGTCTCAGCTAGTTCCAGTTTCTAAGGCCTGGTTTTGTGGAGAATCAGGCAAGACTGGACTCTGAAAAGCTGAAATTGGTTTGAGTATAACAGGAAAATGTGATTTCAGAAGCCCAATTACCAAGAAATTGTTGATATTGAGCATCTTGAAACTCTTGTGATCTTCATTGCTTGCTTTCTTAAGCTGGAGAACTGGGTTCAGGGGGAGAATTTGAATCCTTTTCCTCAGAGAGGCCAAGTTCCCCTGAGCCCAGTGTCACTATGGTTAGGTTGGCTTAGTGAGATCAAATCTTTTTCAAGCTTGATCTTCATGCCAAGAATTGTTTGAGGTGTTTTCACCTTTGATCCTGGGAATTTTTCCAGGAATTGTTTTGCTCAAAGTCACACCACATCCCACCAGGATGAGGTCATCTATGTGAAAAAAAGAGTTTTGAGGGTTGATTTTTGGAAATTTACAAACAGGGGTTACAGCTCAATTCAGAGAAGCCAATTGTCTTGAATCATGTGATCAGGGTTTTTTTTTACCAATTTTTTGGTGAATTTTTCAACCCATATCATGACTTCTTGAGCTGAGTAATCTTGGACAAGCAATTGGAGCCCTTGGGGTTTTTAATGATAACATCCTCTTCAATGGGGGCATGAAGAAAGGCACTCTTCATGTTGAACTGTTTTATTGGTTGTCTTGACTTTAGAGCTGACAAGAGTACAAGCTTGAGGATCAAGGGTTTCCCAGTTGGTGCAAAGGTTTCTGAATAATCAGGGCCTTTGATTTTATTGAAACCCTGCACACACAGCCTATATTTGAATTTAAATGGTTTTCCATGAAAATTCTCCTTGATGCAGAACGCCCCGGTGGTTTTCAGAAAGTTTGAGGGGTCTGGACCCAGGTGATCTTCCCACACGTTCATGTCCCTGATTGTCTCAAGCTCTGCATTAATGGCTGCAGTCCACTTCTCATATTCTTTGCACCTCATTGCTTTCTTGTAATTTTTGGGTTTTTAGTGATGGTAAAATCCATAACTCTGCGGATTTTTGAGGCTCAAGAAATCCCTCAAGATGCAAGTGGGGTGTGATGGTGGTGTGACTTGAGGATTTTCAGTATGGGTTGGGATGTTGCCTGATGAGGACTTTCATGGGGCAGGAATTTCATTCTATTTGGAGTCTGATGATTTGTTTGCTCTTTTGGGAGGGCAAGCTGTCTGAATCACCTTTGTGTTGGTCTTGGTAGTCATTCCATCCACAAGATTGATGATGTGGTCCCCTTTCAGGGTTGATTGGAGGGCAAGCATAGTTGTTTGAGGTTGACATTGGAGGATCTTCAATGGTTGGTTCTTCCTTGGGATACCATGGAGAGCTCTGAAAAAAATGATCAATTTTTAGGAAGCAAGCATGTTTGGTTGAGATTAAGCCAACCACTTTTGTAAAGATTTGATAAGAAAGAATAAGAGATTAAAACCTACAAGAAGTCTTTCCTTTCCCTTGTGATCAAATTTCAGGGATTTGTTCCTTTTTCAAGAAGGTAAGCACACAGGTTTCCTTTGATGATTTTGTGCCAGGCATTCACAGTAATCTTTCCATCCTTGATGATTGATCTTGTTTATTTGACTATTGTTTGATTTGCCCGCTTGGCCCATCCATTGTGCTCAGGTTGGTAGGGTTTGTAAGTGATCTTATGGATGTGTTTTTCTTGTAGGTACGCAGTTAGCTTGTGGTTGGTGAATTCAATGCCCCCATCCAAAAAGACCTTGGATGGGTAGTAGCCTCTCTTTTTGAATTCCTTCTCTATTATATCAATAAGAACATTGGTGGTATCATCTTTTGAGGCTAGTGTAAAGGCCCCTAGGTATCCAGAGTAATTGTCAACCTGAGTTAGAGCGTAGCAATGACCTTGCTTGGATAGAGGTTTGAGAGGACCAATAAGTTCAAGATGAATCCTTTTGAACACCTTCTTGACAAGCTTGGACGGTTGAACAAAGGGTGACTTCAAGATCTTGCTTTGTATGCAATTGATACACTAAAAATTTGAGCAAGAGTCCTAGGGTAGATGCTGAATGAAGGTTCCAAGACAACAGAGTGAGGCGTGACCAAATTTTTGATGTATTTCCATCAGTTCAACATCAACCTTGTTGATGTGACAAGACTCATCTGGGCGCTTTTTCAGGTTCTGGTCAAAAGCTGGGGTTTGTATTGTGCAGAGATTGTTGAAAATGGAACCTGATAACACCTTTGTGTTTAGGTGAGTCACAGAAAAAGTGTCCCTTCAAGCAGTTAGCAAGCATCCCACTTGATTGACTGCCCTGGCGCTAATTAGGTTGATAGTGAAATTGGGGAAGTAGAAGCAGTTGGATAGCTGAAGAGTGAAGTCCTTCCATCTGAGTCTGACCATGCCCCTTCCTTTGATGTTCAAACTAGCTCCCTCTTTCCCGGTTTTGATTGAGTCTTCCTTGCAAGGAGCCATGTAAATGAAGTACTGGCTATTGTTAATCATATGCATGGATGCTCCACTGTCAAGGAGGAATTTTGATTGAGGGTTGCAATGGTCAATCCATAGTGAGACTAAGGCATAGCAGTGTGCAGCTAGGAGTATTTTCCTTGGAGCCTGATTTCCTCTCTCTCCATTTTGCTTGCTCTTCTTTCCACCAATCAGGAGCAATTTTGGGATGGAGGTGCCAATGTTTATCAGCTGAGTGTGAATTTTCCTGCTTGGGATTGTGATAGCCATTTTTGCATTGTTTTCTCTCAATGCTTGGCCTTTATTTGAGGATTTTTGAGAGGTTGAGATGAGAGCCATATTGTTTCTTGATGAAGAACCTTTTTCCATTGAAATTTGCGCCTGAAACTTGTTGTTGAGTTGATTGAGATGGTTCAAGACAAAGTTGAATGTAAGTTCCTTATCTGGATGCATTATCTGATGCTTGAAATACCTCATGGAATCAAGAAATTTGAAAAGCAGGTGGTAGGCAAGAATATTGTTAAGACAAATTATCCCAAATTCTGACATCTTTTTCAAGCAAACCTCTGCCTTGGTTGTGAACTTGTAAATTTTATCTCCATTAAAGCATAGGTAGAGGAGGTTGTTGAAGACTCTGGCTCAATTGGAAGCTTGCGTAGAGGAATAATTTTCAATGATTGCCTTCCAGAGAAGGTTGGAGGAGTTCTTGTTTGTCAGAGTGACTAAATTTTCATGAGTGGAGGAATCAGGTTTTGAGATTATGAGGAGCTTTATTTCATCATTGAATTCAAATTTGATTTGAGTGTTTTCTCCATTCAGAAAATTCTAGAATCCTCTGAAATCCTAGATTGCATCCATTTTGTCTTTCCAGATCCTGTAATTGTTTTCTCCAAGCATGGGTATGGTTTTGAGAGCAGTTTTGAGCATGGCTTGTCTGAGTGGATCCATAGCAATGAGGGCCAGGGGAGGTCAAGTTGTTCCTTGGTTTTTGATAATTCTCCAAGTGGTTGTGAGTGGTGAGAGTGATTTTTTTGTGCTTTTAACCATGAAAGAGATTCACTGCTGAATTACCAAAAACCAAGGAAACATGAGGAGACTGACAACCAAAGAATCAGGAAAAACAATTGGGAAAATTGACAAAGCAACAATAGAAGTATGAGCAAAGATTATATTGTAGATCATCACTTGGAAGACATGGATGATGATGAGTTTGAGTCATAGCAACAAGTAACTGAGTTATCTTGAGTGGGCCAAGGTTGGTCTGAAGGCTAGGCAGATTTGATTAGGAGAAGAGGCTGTGAGAGGTGATAGGTTGAAGCAAGGGTTATGAAGGCATTGTTTGTAATATGGTCTGAGTGAGGTTGGTCAAGGTTTATTCTAGATGTGAGGATTAGTCGTTGAATGAGATTGGTTGAGGTTTTCTCTTGATAAGGAAGATTGTAGATTCTCTATTCCTCCCAATTTCTCTGGAGAAAAGACGTCTCATTATTGAACAGCTCTTGTAGTTGTATAGTTGTTGTTGTTGATGATGTTGGGTACAACGGGTGTGAGTTGTACATTCCAACATTATGGCTAGGTGGATAAGATGTATTTACAAGTTTATCAAAGAAAAGAAATAAATAAATAAAAATGCCCCCAATCATTGATTTGGTAGGTGTGGCCAATTGGCTTGGGTGTTGGGCAATTCAAACTTTGGCCCAACCACCCAAATTTGGATATGTGCTAAGAGGGCTTTAGGAGGTGCCACAGGGGCTTTAGGGGGTGCCCAGGGTGCTTTAGCAAAAAATAAGATAATTTGGTTGGGTTCCCAAACAAGCTTGAGATAGCATCTTGTTGTGACAAATGCTGCTGTCAATATTTCATCCAAACCAATTTCCTCACTTCTCTTCCTCTTGTGTCTTTGTGTGCTAAATGCTGCTGTCAATATGTCATCCAAACCAATTTTATCACTTCTCTTCCTCTTGTGTCTTTGTGTGCTATTTCCTTCTTTTTACATCTTCATTCTTCTCATTTCCCCTTCCTATTGCAACCCTAAACTAGCTGCACATGCAGGAACTGTCAAATCAGGATGAATATGAATTGTATCTCAATTGGGGGAAAAATTCAACAGCCTCTCATGAACTCAACCTCAAGTAGGGAGTATCATTGGATCACAGCTTTCCAACCAGAACAAAAAAAAACAAGAAGAGACAAGAAATTCAGTAAACTCACACAATAATGGCACTCAATTCAACCCAGAAGAGCAACTCAAGAGTATCTGTACTGAACAATTCTTCTAGCTAAAGACTCAAGGAAATTAGGGAAAAAGTGCAATCTGGTGCAAACATTAATCAATCCTTGCACCATGAAACCACCTTGATGCTAACCTCATGTTTGTGCACAGTCTATTCTTTTACAGCTATAAATTCTTTCCTTTACTCTGCTCTAATATCATTCTTGGTCTCTCAATTATTATTCCTCTTAAAGCTTGAATTAGTCCCAGTGGGTAGCTCAGATCTGATCAAGAATCCTTATCTTTCTGTTATCTGTTATTTATTTTATGTTTTGAAGAAGAATTTTACTGACTTTCTGCAATACAGTATTCTTTTTTTGGTTCAGAATCCTATCAAGATTAACATTCAAAGCACACAATGCCAAACCAGAAGAATGGCCAAAACCACCACGGCCACTATCCTGAAGACGGCCAATGAGGCAATTCTGCTATTAAAAATGGAAAATTTCTTCATATGGAGAAGCCAAATCTTTAACATGATTGACCTTCAGGAAGGAATGCACAGTAAGATACTTAAGTCAAAGAATGACACAGAGGGCAATCCCATAGGTTGAGCCACATGTAGAATGTTTGATTAAGAATTATCTTAATCTCAAATTTCAACACTACCATTCATGTCAATGTAATCACTCAAGAAAACAAAAAAGACGGACATCTGATCTGGAAGGATCTTAAAAAATAATTTGCCTCCAATCAAGCGTCTAACAGAGCTAGATTCTTCAAGGAATTTCTCCTTATTCCCTTCAATGAGTCAAGCTTACAATATTTCATCACTTCCATAAAGATGGAAACCTTCAGACTTCACAAAGTAGGTATCATGCTACCCAACAATATCACAGCCAACCTCATCTTGGAAAATCTTCCCTCTCAATTTGAAACCATATTTCAACAAATAACCCACTCCAATAAGTATCTCATCCCCAATTGAGTCCTGGATCACTTATGAAGATACTTAAAATAGCAGATGACAACCGCAAGTTCTGAAAATTCAGGAAGAACTAAAAAGGAAGCGTCTACTTCTTCAGCTCCAAAAGAAACCTTTTGCAAGAAGGGAAAGCACAATCCTGACACACCTCACATGGAGGATTGATGCTTGAAGGTCCACCCCCATCTGAGACCCAGCTATGCTAAGAAGAAGGAAGAAAGTGATGCAAAAATCAGCACTTTCTCTTGCATTTGGAATCACTGCACCTCAATTATCTTACCTTTTTTGCCAATTTGGGCCCTTCAAATCAGATGGTGTCTGGCCCTTCCTTGTTCACCATCTTAGACAGAACACAGTTAGGACCCATACTGACAAGCTCCAAGACAAACACCATTAAATTTGAAGGAAAGGGAACTGTCAGGATCAAAATTGAGGGTGGGGAAATTGAACTGAAGGATGTGCTATTGGTTCCCAAGCTTTCATTGAACCTTTTTTCTGTAAATTTTCTTCTTTCTGAAGGGTGGAAAATGGTATTTCACCCCAAGTTTTTCTGCATTCATAACCCATCTAGCCATGTTACAATGAAAGTAACATACTTGAACAACATCCCTATGCTAAACTTCTGACAAGGAACACAGCATCCCACAGAGGCTGGGGAAACAATTGGAAACACTCTAATCATTTTATCCAGAGATTAGCAGATTCACAAATCAATGGGGCATGCTATCTATGGCCCTCTGAGAAATAAGTTGGGGTTTTCAGTTAAAAAACCTGGGGAATGCAAAGCGTGCACTGTTGGAAAGATAAGTAGAAGTAACTTCAGTGGTAAGCACAAACAGGATGACTGGCCATTCAAAGAGATCCATCTAGACCTGGAGGGCCCCATAACACCAATGAGTCAGGGAGGACACAGATTCTTCCTGAGGGTGGTGAAAAGCCACTCCTGATTTGTAGGCGGATTCCCATTAAGAGACAAAAATGAGGCCACAATTTTTTTGATGGAAATTGTCAACATTGAGGCAAAACAGTTCAAAACCTATCCACAGATAATCCAGTTGGATTAAAGGACAGAATTCAACTGTGAGACCCTGAGGGATTTCTGCAAAGCAAACAGCATCAAGCAGAACTTCTTGGACCCATATACTCCTGAAAAAAACAGACTTAGCAGGAGATTCAACTGGAATGTCCTAGAAATGCTACATACAGTTCTGTACAACTCCAAAATTCCAAAGAAGATGTGGAATGTACTTCTTGCCAGCTGCACTCTTCTAATCAATCAGATCCCAAGTCACAGATGAAAAAAATCACCATATGAGCTGTTCAAACAACACAAGCTGCCATTGGCACCACAAAAAATAGGGCGCCACCCGTATGCAGGTGGCAAGTTGTATCTCACCTGTATCCAAGCTTTATCTCAAGAAGTATCTCTGTTGTATCTTCAGTTGATCTAGCCTCCACCCTCTGTGATTGACAGAGGTTTTCACATCACCCTCAACTCTACATCCAAATATCTTTACCCTACTACACCTTCAATCCCCTCTGGTCCTGGACAGAATCCATGAGTGGAGTTCAAACCACATTTCTACACCAAGTTCTGGGGGCAAGTGGAAAACCCATTCAACCTCCAAATCATCAGAAATGCTACCTCCAATTACATAAATATGTAATTGGTGGATTGGGAAAATTAACTGAGGAGTGAGCCACCAACTCCAACATGCTGTTAGAGTGAAAAATTCACTTTTTCAACCACCAGGTTGCAGTGATCATTTTACAGCCTGTTGAACCAGGGGGATGAAAATTCTCTTGCAGGAACATAGCTTTAAATAATACCCTAGTGATCAGTAACCACATTTTAGTTCATAATATGACCAAATAGATATAAGCATTATTTGTGCCTTTGAGAATTGAGCTCACAAGTTGAATTGGATTACAGAATTTGGATATTGCTTTCAACTTTATTTTTGATTATTTATTTTTATTTTATTTTTATTTTTTCTCATGGTTTTTTATCTCTTTCTGCTTGAGGTACTCATTGGGTGATGTGGGGAAAAGCACATGAGTGGTATCTGCTGGGAAACCCATCCTGGTATGGTGTGCTCTGAAATTTATATAATATATATATTTTATTTTTTTTCTCTCATGGTTTTTTATCTTCTCCTGATTGAGGGACAAATTGGATTATGTGGGGGAAAAGTACAGTGGGTAGACAAAAGTCATGGGACTGTTTGTCAAAGCATATTTAACAAGGTAAGTTTTTTTTCAAAAAAGTTTTCTAAATTCATTTTATTAATTTATGCAAAGCTATTTAAAGTAAAAAGTAAAAAATAATAACTTTTTGAGTCAAAAAAAGAGGAACAATACAGTTGAGAATTGGTTGCCCAAACAGCTTTGATTGACACCCAAAACAACTTGGAAAGGCACCAGGCCAATTCGGCAATGCACCAACTGGCACATGAAAGGGCACCAAGATCACTTGGCTGTGTTCCAAGCTAGCTTTTTTGGGCGCCACACACACTTTACAAACAAAACCTGGGACTTTGCCAGGCACCTAAACTGGCTTTATACACCATAAATTTGCAAATGGGGGTGTATATTGCAACCCAAAGTTGTATATTTTTGATGAAAAATGTTGTTTTAGGCCTCTCCCGTGGCCATATACACATATGGTGTGTAAAGCGCCTCTGGGCGCCTGTCCAAGTTTGACTTGGCATGTGCTTAGAGGGACTTGGATTGGTGCCCAGGGAGCTTGATTAGGTTGGGCTTGTGGGGATTAAAACTTTGCACCTAATCAAGCTCCCCTTGATGCAAATCAAAGCTGTTTGCACCAAAATTGACCAGCCTCCCTCCCCTCAACTTCAAACCTTTTTTTTCAAGTATGATCATGTGATTGGCGGGTCAATGCAACCAGCTTTGATTGGCACCAAGATAAACTTGGCCAGGCACCAAGTAAACCTTGGAAAGGCACCAAGAAGGCTTTTCCAGGCGCCAAGATGACTTTGCTAACTGCCATGTGCGCTTTAGAAAATTTTGGAAAATCTTGGCTCAGTGCCCAAATGTGCTTTACAGAACATACACATACACATACATGTGCATGGTTTCCAGAAGCAGACTTATATGTCAAAGGTATGTACCACATAAAATCATTGCATGAAGGAGATTTTATGTAAATGGTATTGGTACAGTTATGTTGATAATAATTTCAAAATGTAGAATGTATTTTGATGCAGGGGAAGATAATTAAAACACTTTGGACATTTTCAAGATTTAATGATATTTATGTGATTTTACAACACAGGTATGTCTGATGACAAAAATATTCCAAGTAGGATATCCTTGCAAGAGTCTATGGATTAAAGTAGTGAGATTTGAAAATTCTATTATCAAAAGAATCAATATTGAAACATGACTTTAGATCTACAAATAATTTAAGGTATCAGTTTAGACATTATGAAGGCAAGCTCAATTGGAGGCTGCATATCCAAAATCTGTTTGACCTCTGGATAAAAAGAAGAAATCAAATCAGGATGATAACAGTTGCTGGGGAGTCTTGCTGGAACCTTTGTGAGTTTTTCTTGGAGGTTGGAAGGTTTCCTCATCATCCACATTGAATTGTTGTAGATATTTGTTGATGATGTTTGTCTTCATCTTATTCTCTATTTCTTTAATTTTCTACGTAGTGGCTACTCTCACTTAACCATTCCTGAGCTGAGATAGTGGCTACTCTCACTTAACCATGCGTGAGATGAGAAGATTCAATAACCTGTCACACTTGGCTGCCAACTATCTGACCAGCTGTTGACTAGACTGTGTGAAAGACTTCCCCTGGCTCATATCTCCTTCCATCTTTAACTCTCTCTCTCTTTTCAATTTTTTTCTTGTTTGTCTCATTTCTCAGGGCACTCAGCCTCACGACTCATCTCAGACTACCTTGACCTTATCACCAGTTAATTTGACATCACACCATTGGTTTATCAAAGCAAATCAGTTAAAAGTTCATTGACTTGAACTTATCAATCTGATCATGATCAATTCAACCTGCGGTAGGTTCCAACCAAACTGTCAACTCAACCTCAGGAGCTGAATCCCTTGTAACTCTGTAGTCTTCAAGTTATCCTGGGAGGATGGTCTGTCTCTTAACAGTGTCTTATTTTCTCTACTTAGTCTGCTCAAGGCCATCATCCAGCCTGTAGAGGTACCACATCTGTTTGTTATTATTCTCTTTTATGGTTGTTTTTCTTCACTGGCTGTTTGCTGTCTACTCAACTGATCCTTGGAATAAAAATAGCCAGGTCCAGGTTTATCAACCAACCCATTATTTTACATGAATTACCACATTTGTACTGTCTACCAAGTTTCTCAGCTTTCATGTTGTCAAAAATTTTACCTATTTGGTGACCAAGGAAAGAGAAACCTTGAGATTGCCATTGACACTGGACCTTCTGGAAGACTTTTTTGTTGGAGACCTCAGTGTCAGAGCAACATTTTGTTTCACTGAATATACTTGGCTGATTTTCTGGTAACAAAGTGATTCCAAGATCTCTGTTTGTTGCTTCAAGAGCTGTATGCTGAGAGGAAAAACCATGTGAAAAAATTGGGGTAAAAAATACCATGGGATGATAGCGAGTAATTGCTTACTTGTTTGCGCCATCTGGATTTTTATGTCTGATTTTGTTTTGCTGGATGGGCTTCTGAAAGATATTTTCCAGAAGTAATATTGGATCTCCTTCCCATGAACCACTTCTTGAGGACAATGGTAAGTTTTAATTTGGTGTTATGCACTGAGTTGAATGGGTAGTTCCAAAATGCACCATGTGCATGGGCATGGTTTCAATGTTTAATGATGAGTCCCATGAGAAACTGGTTCCAATGCAATTCCCAAGTCTCAGACCAATTAAAACCACAGCAAGGAAATTTGATTTGTGCAAGTTCTTAAAGAAAAACCTCTTTTGCTAGGGTTGATATGCCATGTAGTAGACATGAAGACTTGGATGGGAGTAGAGAGGTAGTGGAGTGAATGTGCTGATGAATGCAAGATGATGGCAGTGATTGAACCTAGGATTTTTGTAGGGAATTGTGGATTTGTTGCCAATGAGTATCCTTTGACTTGGTGATATTCATCAAAACTCTACAGCAGGATGAGACACATTGAGAGAAGTTGGAGTTGGAGCCAGGGACACTGCTGGAAACAGCTTGATTGAAGATTCTGGGGTTTTTTGATGGGGCTCCATCCAAGAGGTATTGTACCATGATTGGTTTTTTGTTTTTAGCACTGCATGATTATCAAAAGTAGGAGAGGAGGTTCAGCATTTGATAATTGAAAAGCACAGGGGGATGATGAATTGAATGCTAAAAAAGGTGGAATTTTGCCAATGGACAGCCACCATTGCAGCAGGCTCATGGTCAGCAAACATTGGGGCAACCTAATGGTTGGCAACCATTAGGGCAAGCTAATGGTTGGAAACCATTGGGGAAAGCTGATGGTTGGAAACCATTGGGGCAAGCTAATTTTTGGAAACCATTGGGGAAAGCTAATGGCCGGTGACCATTGGGGTAAGCTAATGGTTTGAAACCATTGGGGAACACTAATGGTTGGCAACCATTGGGGAAAGCTAATGGCTGGAAACCATTGGGGAAAGCTAATGGTTGCTGACCATTGGTGCAAGCCAATGGTTGGTGAACATTGGGGCAAGCTAATGGTTGATGACCATTGGGGAAAGCTAATGGTTGGCAACCATTGGAGCAAGCTAATGGTTGGAAAACATTGGGGAAAGCTAATGGTTGGTGAACATTGGGGCAAGCTCATGGTTGCCAACCATTGGGGCAAGCTCATGGTTGCCAACCATTGGGGCAAGCTCAGCCTAAGCTAATGGAAAACAACCATGAGGCTAAGGTAATAGATGGTGACCATTGATAGTGAGTCACTCCTCAATGCACATATGCATACCAGGTAGTGTATAAGATGTGGGTGGGTAGTGCAACCAGCACCCAATTGATTAATTTCTCCATCATTTTATAAATCCATCCATCCATACATCCACCCACCCATCCATCCATCCATCCATCCACCCACCCATTCATTCATCCATCCATCCATCAATTGACATGAAGACAGCCAAATGGAAGATATGCCAATTTCTGGAATTCAAATGTGGCAAGGGCACATATGAAGATGAAGATGGAAACAAAAAGATAGGAATTTCTTTTTATTCCTCTGCCTTCAAGGAACATCAGGTGGCTTTAAGCAGACTCAATCAGGCCCTTCAAGTCACAACAGATATATTGCCATTACAAGGGAGAAGTCATGTAAGTGGAGAGGAGGGATGGGAAAATAGTTAACACTGTAAATTCATGTGCTGATCTTCTTATTTGCCTGCTATAATGATTTTCAGGTTTCCAAGAATCCAGAAAGAAATGAAAACAAAGATCAGATTCAGATTCCACTTCACCAGGGAGGGCACTGGTTCAATACTCAAGACCTTAAGTATAAATCTTTTCATCTATTCCCAAGGCACAGTCTGCTTGTACTTCTACAAGCTGCAAAACTGTTCCTTTTTCATCAACTTAGTGACTCAAAAATCACAGATTTTTATGAATAAAGAGAAGGAGAAGATTAATAATCAGGGGAGAGAATTAAAATTTGATTCAAATAACATTGTGAAGGCAATACCTCAAAGCAAAGTCACTCTAATTCAAAGGCTAGTTTTTGAGCCCAACCTGGAAACAAGGATATGCTGTCCAGAATGCTTCAAGATGTATCAAATCCCAGACAAATCCAACAACCAAGCATCAATTGTCAAGAAATTTACTGCCAAGTTCTATTCCACTAGCAAAATCTTTGTGCGCCAAACTGGTAATGAGCAGGGCATTTACTGTGATACAGAATTGCTGATGAAGACCAGTGGGAAACATAACAGACCCAGCAAAACAGCTTTAACATTTCATTATCAAATCTTGAAGGCCTGGCTTGGTATAAAATTATGGTTTTCAGAGTTTGAAAAGCTCATTGAAAGCAATCTTCATCATCAAAACCTCAATGCAAATGTGATGAACAATATTTGGGATGGCTCAGTTTGGTGCAACTTTTTTGGAGGCACAGACAAGAAGAGGAAATTTACCCAAAATCCAGGGCACCTTGTCTTCAGTCTCTATGTGCATTGTTTCAACCCATTTGGAAATAAGTTTGGGCACAAATCAATCTTGGTGGGAGCAGTGATCTTGATCTGTCTCAACATTCCACTAATGGAATGGTACAATATAAAGAATGTTTTCCTTTTTGGTATTATTCCTGGAACCAAGGAAACCAAATTTTTGTATGCAGGAGAGCAAATTCAATGAGCAGGTGGTAGATTTTGTCAACCAATTTTTCCAGGGAGTTGAATCCAGATTTGTGACTAGGGATGTAAACTTGCTGTCCTTCAATCCAAGCCATGTCTTCATGTGAGCCAAGACAAGTGGAAAAATACTTGATGATTGAGATATCATGGCCTGCCTCATCTTCAGTATCTGGTTGTTGGATAAATGCAGGTGGCTGAGTGAGTTCTCTCAAGACCAGGAGAATGGATTGGAGCCATACTTGTGTCCATCTAAGCTGCAAAAACTCTAGAGGGTGAGTAATGTGGATCTGGAGATTGTGAAGCTTAGACCCTATGGTTGTGGCTGGCGGGGTAGTGAAACAGGTAGAAGAGGCAGAGAAAATACATCTGGCATGTAATATGGCTCAGATGTGCAAGGTGGGAAGGGATTTTCATCTTTAGGAATGAGGAGAGGTTGGCTACTGTGAGGGCAAAAGATCCCAGTCAAATCAAGCTTACCACTTGTAGCCAATTGACTGATCCATTCCTTAATACCAGCACTGATGGTGTTGAATTGGATTGTGTGAGATAGAAATTGAGGGTAAGATCCCCATTCTTTGTGGTCTTTTGCACGTAATCCAAAAAGGTGCACTGCTGATTCAACAGTGCTCTTGTAGCACTTTGAGTCAATGATGCCATTTGCAAAGGGTTGAATGGCTTCCTGGAGTTCAGCCTGGTATTTTTTGAACAATGTAAGCAAATCTATGGAGGTAGTTACAGTGATTGGCAATCAAGGAAGGAATTTGGATGGAGGTGATGGAAGTGACTTACCAGGGTCATTTTCAGGATAAATGGCAGCGGAGGAAGTAGCCCCCTTTGTGCGTTGGGAGGCTTGTACCAACTGTGTAGCATTGGGTTAAAGGGGAGTGGTGATGGAGGCCTGCTCTTCTGGGACTTCAGGGGTAAAGAGTGGATTTTGGGATTCTTTGGAGGGCACTTCATTTGGAGCAGCTTGGGTGGGGAGAGTAGCGGGGCCTGAGGTACTTTCATCTTCATCACTTTCCATCAAGGGCACAAATTTATGCCTCTTCTTGTTGGGATTATCAGAGGAAGTTGCAGCCTGTCTTTTGGTGGGAAGTTTCACCAACCCAATCTAAACCTCCTCCTTGGGAGGGAGGTCATCACTGTTTTAAACCACTGGTGAAGGACAGAATGAGGATCAGCCAGGGATTAGACTAGCATTCAAGTGTTTCAAATCACAGGCCATTTCATCTTGAAGACCCTTACAGGCCTTGACTGCAATGGCTTGCACTGATTGTGGCGGTGATTTTTTTTGCCATTTTAAGGAGATTTCCCATTTGCTGCTTGCTATTAGCAAGTAAGTTAGACTTTGAGACAACCAAGGCTTACTGTGTGCTCATCAAGCCACCACTCTGGGCTGGGGGTGGGGGTGGGGGTGCAGCATGGCAGCTTGATGATGATTGCATGCCAACAACTTTGACCCATGGTGGGGGTGGTGGAAGAGAGGCTAAGGAAGGTCTGGTCACTAAGTGAGGCAAACATGAAAAAGTGAAAAGAGGAATCACGGTCTGGGGTGATTATTTCTGGGAAATCAGAAGTTGGTTGATATCCAGTGGGCTCAGTGGGCTGGGCAAACAGAATTGAGGGTGGGGGTTTTCTGTGTACAGGTGATGTAGAAATAGTGGAGAAGTCTTGTGGTGATGTTATGGATGGTGTGGTGAACCATTTGGGACACCTTGGGAAAAGAAAAAAAAAAAAACTGTCCCCACGCGTCGCTCATCCTCATCCTCATCCTCATCCTCGCGCGTCGCTCATCCTCATCCTCATCCTTGCGCATTGCTCATCCTCATCCTCATCCTTGCGCGATGCTCATCCTCATCCTCATCCCCGCGCGTCAATCCTCATCCTCATCCTTGCGCATTGATCCTCATCCTCGCGCGTTGCTCCTCATCCTCATCCCCGCACGTTGATCCTCATCCTCGCGTGTTGCTCCTCATCCTCATTGTTGCGCATTGCTCATCCATGACTTACCAAACCCATCCCAACCGCACCTCCAAGTGCTTGTCCAATCCTTGGATCCATCAATCTCCCACCTCACTCAATCTATCAGTTGCCAATCTCAAGCCCGTCAGGATTTACTCAATTGCCTCAAGCCGTTGAGTCCTGCCTGCCATCATCCAACTGGTCACCCTTGCTGGGACTCTCCCACCCTCTTCCGCCTTTGGCCGAGGGGTGGAGAGTGTCAACTACCGCCCGCGGACATTGGCGGCGGTCTGGTTCATTTTCCTTTCCCACCCCTTTCTGCCTTTGGGCAAGGGGTGGAGAGTGTCGACTACCGCGTGCAGACATCTGCGGTGGTCTGGTTCATGTTCCTTTTCCACCCCTTCCGCCTTTGGCCGGGGGTGGGGTGATTCCGGTATTTCCGCGTGCGCCCATCCACGGACGGACGCAAGAGATGGTGAAGGGATGAGAAGGATCCCACCCCGTTCAGGCAGGCCAGATTTCCACCGGCCTGCATGATCAAATTATTCTGATCACCTGATTTTCTTTCTTTTTCCGCTCTATTTGTAGAATCCGTTGTACATAGTCTAACAGGGCCTCCTGCCCATATAAGGAGGGGCTCTCCCCTGCCTTTTGGATCACATCAGCACATCCTATCATCACATCAGAGATATATGATTGTCCCTTGATCCTTGATCCTTATCACCAACCAATAGCTTTGCTGGTTGAAGAAGAATTTGACTAATTAAATTCTTGAGTGTGTTACACCACTCCTGATCCCTTTATCCAACCATACTGGTCCTGATCATCCTTTGATTATCTTTCTGGAACAAGTCACGTTTGACTGAAGAGGTTTTATTAAGCTTAAAACCTGGAGTGTTAAACCTCCCTTCATCTCTTTTGAAGTTGAATTCCGCCACGCTACTCTTGAGTCCCTTGAGAAGTGTTGGGTTATTCTTGTTTGAATCAGTTATTGTTTTTGCTTCTAGAGCTTCTTCAAACAATTAGCTTTTTCTTGTGCAGCCACCCACAGTTATCTGGTACCCTTCAAGCGCTTGATTGCGGAGAGCTGGGCAGATTCATTGAGAACCTGGAGGTTGTTTGGGATTGAGTTGATCTTTCCTAAGCTTCTGCTGACGACCAGAGATATTAGCTTGTGGGCGTTGTCACTCACAATTGCCTTGTCTTGTTGAACTCTGAACAATTCTTGACTCCTTCTATTCAAGTTTTCCCCAAAATCATCTTGCCTCGGATAGTGTTGTCTCCCAGCTACCAACCACTACAATATTTATCCTCTTACTTTTGGTTCCCCGTTTACCAGGTTCTGGACTTTGATCTTGGTTAAATTTAAATATTTTTGTAACACTCAGGAGGGCAGCCTAAACAAGCACCTATCACCTCCACAGAACTGCCAACACCCTGCGCCGTTTGGAGTCTTACAATGGATGGATGGATGGATGGATGGATGGATGGATGGATGGATGGATGGATGGATGGATGGATGGATGGATGGATGGATGGATGGATGGATGGATGGATGGATGGATGAATGGATGGATGGATGGATGGATGGATGGATGGATGGATGGATGGATGGATGGATAGATGGATGGATGGATGGATGGATGGATGTATGTATGTATGTATGTATGGATGGATGGATGGATGGATGGATGGATGGATGGATGGATGGATGGATGGATGGATGGATGGATGGATGGATGGATGGAGGCATTGATGGATTGATGGATGGATGGATGTATTCATCAAATGATGGAGGGAGGTATTGATTCATCAATTGGGTTCAATATCCACCCACATCTTATACACTGGCTCTTTTGCATTTATACATTGAGGAGTGACTCACTCTCAATGGTTGCCATATGTTACCTTAGCCTCATGGTTTCTGTTCATTAGCTTAGGCTAAGCTTGGCCTGATGTTCAATCTCCATCAGCTCATGCCTATGGTTGCCAAACATTAGCTTTCCCCAATTGTTGCCGGCCATTAGCTTGCACCAATGGTTGCCAACCATTAGCTTTCCCCAATGGTTGCCAACCATTAGCTTGCCCCAACGGTTGCAAACCATTAGCTTGCCCCAATGGTCTCCCACCATTAGCTTTCCCCAATGGTCACCAACCATTAGCTCTCCCCAATGTTTGCCAACCATTATCTTGACCCAATGGTCCCCAACCATTAGCTCTCCCCAATGCTTGTCAACCATTAGCTCTCCCCAATGCTTGTCAACCATTAGCTCTCCCCAATGCTTGTCAACCATTAGCTTTCCCAAATGGTTTCCAACCATGGGAAAGCTTGAAAGTTGTGTTTCACCAAGATGTCTGCACCCTACGGTTTCAATTGCAATTCTGTGCAAGCAGCTTGAGAACACAACATGCATAATATCTATGCCAACCCCCCCCCACCCCAGGAGGTGCACCAAAATGGAGCTTTAAAACAGGTGTCCCTTGACTTATGCCCAAACCCTTGCACAAGCCAAAAAAAATGCAATGAAACTGGCAGGAGAATAAATGGTTGGCAACCATTCAAAATGTTGTTCACTGTCCAGGAGGCATTCTGATGGTTGCAGTCCATCATGAGAAGCAATTGTTTCCATCCATGAAGAATTGCAGTGGTTGGCAACCATAAAGGAGAATATTGGTAACCATCCATGAGGCATTCTAATGGTCACAGTTGGTCATGAGAATCAATTGCTGCCATCCATAAAAAACTGCAATGGTTGGGGACCATTAAGAAGAACATTGGTTGCCATCCATGAGGCCTTCTAATGGTTTCAGTCTTTCATGAGAAGAAATTTTAACCATACGTAAAGAGTTTCAGTGGTTGGAAACCATTAAGCAGAAAATTGGTGACCATCCATGAGGCATTCTAATGGTCACAGTTGGTCATGAGAAGCAATTGCTGCCATCCATAAAAAACTGCAATTTTTGGCAGCCATTAAGAAGAACATTGCTTACCATCCATGAGGCATTCTAATGGTCACATTTGCTCATGAGAATCAATTGTCACCATCCATAAAGAGTTGAAATGGTTGGTGACCATTAAGAAGAACATTGGTTGCCACCCATGAGGCATTCTAATGGTCACAGTTGCTCATGAGAATCAATTTTCCCCATCCATAAAGAGTTGCAATGGTTGGAAACCATTAAGAAGAACATTGGTTGCAGTCTGTCATGAGAAGCAATTGTAACCATCCATAAAGAGTTGCAATGGTTGGGGAACATTAAGAAGAACATTGGTTGGGGAACATTAAGAAGAACATTGGTTGCCATCCATGAGGCATTCTAATGGTTTCAATCTGTCATGAGAAGCAATCATAACCATCCATAAAGAGTTTCAGTGGTTGGCAACCATTAAGAAGAACATTGGTCACCGTCCATGAGGCATTCTAATGGTCACAGTTGGTCATGAGAAGAAATTGCTGCCATCCATGAAAAACTGAAATGGTTGTCAACCATTAAGAAGAAAATTGCTTTCCACCCATGAGGAATTCTAATGGTCACAGTTGCTCATGAGAATCAATTGTCACCATTGATAAAGAGTGGCAATGGTTGGTGACCATTAAGAAGAAAATTGATTTCCATTCATGAGGCCTTCTAATGGTTGCAGTTTTTCATGAGAAGCAATTTTAACCATCCATAAAGAGTTGCAGTGGTTGGGGACAATTAATCAGAACATTGGTCACCATCCATGATGCCTTCTAATGGGTGCAGTCTTTAATGAGAAGAAATTGTCATCATCCATAAATAGTTGCAATGGTTTGCAACCATGATGGAATTTGAATTTTTTCAGCTCAATTTTCTTACATTGAATTAAAATGGATACCATCAATAGATAATTTTAATGGTCACCATCTATTAGGAATTACAAATTTTTCAGTGCAATTTTCCCACATCTTAATGCATCCAAACAGATTCACCATCCATGTGCTAGATTATTTTTCAGCCAAGGCAGCAAGTCAGCAATGCTTCAATATGCACATTTCTATCCCCAGATAATGCAATCCACATGCATCACACCAGCATGAAACACAAATGATCATGGATCTGCATGTTGCATCATGTACACATGGTCTGCAGCTTTGCTTGTTTGGTGGGTTTCAGAAAGAAAAATGAAACAAGTCTTCTTGTCAATTGCTATAAATATCCCTCCCTTCTCTCAGATTTTTCCCCTTTTCTCCATTCCTCAATACCCCTTGAGCCAGCTTTGCATCTTTTTCCCACCTATTTATTAATCCACTCAAAATGCCATCCACCGCTCCTACACAAGCAAGCCCACCTTCAGGTTTGTTAACCCAATCCAAAAATGACATCTTTTCCATCCATGTAAAGATAATCATCTTTTCCCTGAAGCATACCAAGTCCTCTCCCCTGTGAATTGCTACCATCCCAATTAATATTTTCATGGCCAGGAACAAGACCAAAGTGTATAGTTTTTTCCTTGTTATTATCATTTATGTTGATTCACCAAGCTAACATTTTTCCAATCCCTCCCCAATTTTTCACTGTACTTCTTGTTTGGCAATTCTATGATTCAATATGCTACGGATATGTCCCCTGGTGAATATGAACTGCATACCACTCAACTATTAATTTTTTTACTTTCACCATTCACCAGGACAAAAGCATATTGCAATTGTAAGATTTCTGGAGGAAAACCAGCTCAGTACAAATTAAAGAGGAATCTTCTCTTTATTCAAACAATCACAGGTAACAAGGACAAGGCACAGCAACCCAAAATTCTGTGGAGGTACAGGTCCTACAACAAATGCAAGCTCTATCCCCAGATTGATCCTGAGAATCCATGAAAGCCAAAAAATTAATAGTTGCAAGAGGCACATGCCTTTGTTGAATCCAGCTTTCAACTGGTTTGTCATGGTAAAGTACTCCTGATGGATAAGGAGAAGAATGATATTATTGCGTATATCAAATTTATCCAAATCCAGGACCTGTCACCTCAAGAGTATGATGATATTGACTTTCTTGCTTGGTTCCTGCACCAATTCAAGAAATTTTTAAACCCAGTGGGCTCACAATCTAGATCATGGGCAGGAAAAATGTGGGTGATTGGATGGAGAAAGGCCATGGTAAAAGCTGAAATGAGTGGCCAATACATCAAGGACCTAAAGAATGCTACTGCAAAATGCCAGTATGATGAACTTATGTCTTACTCTGAAAGGGCTTCTAGTATACTTGGAGGATTTTTCAGCGATATGGCACATGTTCCATTTCAGAAAAACTACACCCTCATGCAAAAGTATGACATCCCATCTTTCTCCAACTTATCATTTGATGATCCTCTTGGAACCAGCTCCTGTTCACCTCACCTCACCTTTACCTCTGATGGATTCTGCAATTTGCCCTATATTGATGAAAATGATATATCAAACTTTGTATTTGCTTCATTCATACCACAGAAGAAAGCATGTGGATCACTTGCTACTCCCTCAAAGGGCTACAATGTTCAAGATGGGCATTTTTTGATACCTCACTAGGGGTTTGGGATCAATTTCTCTACTCAAAAATCAATTGTTAAGTTACTCTGGCAATACAAAAAGTATTGGCACTGTACACTTCCTCCTGTAGAAAATGTTTTGTATACTTGTATTTCCATGTCTTTACAAACCAATTTTAGAACCCTAAACACTTGTAGAAGCATTCAGGATGGTACTATACATTATACCAAAGCTAGCAAAAATAAAGTACTCCATATTGCTGATCATAATTATTATTTGCATAGAAATTAAACTGTTTCTTTTGACTCTTTGATCTTGAACCTTGTTGGTCTTGGGAATAATGTATAATTAATTTATGAATAAAACTTCATCCCACTGCTTGGTCTGCTTTTCAAAGGGAGATCCTGAGGTACAATTTGTTTTTTTTATGACTTGATTCTGAAATTTTGCCAATTTTGATTTGCATGATAATTCCTAATCAAATGTTTCAAAAGATTGATTGTCCAATAGTTTTCAATACTGGACCCCAGTTACAATAATTTTCCCCTGAGCAGTGAAATTGGATTCCTCAAGGTCAACTTGTGGATTTGGAGGATGTTCATTTGAGGCACAATAGATCAGAGGTTGTCATAAATGCGTGAAAAAAGATTTTTCAACAGCAACTGATCATTATTCAAATTGATGACATGGCAATGCAAAAGTTCAAAATTAGCACAATTGAGTTGTTGCAAGTTTCCTTCACCAATGTTCAACAACCAGAAAGCTTGATTTGATAATTCAACATTATTAGGATTGCTAAGCGTTAACCTCATGTTGTTGCATAAATAAAATTTGTTAACCTGCAACCACAGAGATGAAATTTTCATACATGCTCAAATTTGATTGCACATATTGCCTTTGGGTACTATTGGAAGAGTTTGTAAAAAATCACCAGCAAAGATAACACTTATTCCACCAAACTGTAAGTTGTTGTTTCTCAATTGCCGTCAGCTTTGTTCCACGGCCTCAACAGCAAATTGGTTTTGAACAGATATCTCATCCCAAATTATTGCCTCAACGGCCAAAAGACAACGCTCCAGCTTAGAGAATGATGTCCAGGAACATGTTGTGGAGGCATCCACTTCAAGATGTATACCAAGGACGGAGTGCACTGTCTTGCCTCCTTCCCATAACAATGCAGCAACACCAGTTGATGTGACAGCCATTAGCCTTTTAGATTGCCTATTTAAATAGTGAATGACTGAGCTTAACAGGAAATTCTTCACTGTGCCACCGGCACCATCAATATAGATTGTGTAAGGATTCAAGTGTGATGACTGGTTGGTCATATATTCTAAAACTGCAGCTTAACCATGATTCATTAACGGCTCCCATGTGGAATACAGCTGATACAATTTGGAATCAAGTTCAATATTGTTTCCAGGGCTTGAAAAATGCAGGAACTTTGAACAGAAAATGGTGGATGGATTAGAGGGAAAATGATTGGCCAATGCACCACAAGCCTGAAAAGTCCAGCAAGCAGACAAAAATCATTAACATGTTAGGGGGACCTCATCACCCCCCCACCCAGCAAGCAAGAAAGGGGGGAGGAGCCGGTTGGGCTCCCGGTGGGGGGGACCTCATCACCCCCTGCCTGGCAAGCAAGCCGGTGGGGCGGAACTCATAACCCCCCTGCCCAGCAAGCAAGCAAGGGGGGAGGAGCCAGTGGGGGGGACCTCATCACCCCCCCACCCGGAAAGAAAGCAAGGGGGGAGGAGCCGGTGGGGCTTGCGGTGGGGGGGACCTCATCACCCCCCGCCTGGCAAGCAAGTGAGGGGGGAGCAAGCCGGTGGGGCTTGCAGTGGGGGGGACCTCATCACCCCCCCACCCGGCAAGCAAGCCGGTGGGTCTTGCGGAGGGGGGGACCTCATCACCCCCCTTCCCAGCAAGCAAGCAAGGGGGGAGGAGCCAGTGGAGCTTGCAGTGGGGGGGACCTCATCACCCCCCTGCCCAGCAAGTGAGCAAGGGGGGATGAGCCGGTGAAGCTTGTGGTGGGGGGGACCTCATCACCCCCCTGCCCAGCAAGCAAGCAAGGGGGGATGAGCCAGTGGGGCTTGCAGTGGGGGGGAACTCATCACCCCCCTTCCCAGCAAGCAAGTGAGGGGGGAGGAGCCAGTGGGGCTTGTGGTGGGGGGTACCTCATCCCCCCCCTGCCCAGCAAGCAAGCAAGGGGGGAGCAAGCCACCAGCTTGCGGTGGGGGGGACTTCATCACCCCCCTGCCCAGCAAGGGAGCCAGGGGGGATCAGCAAGTGGGGGGGACCTCATCACCCCCCCCGCCCAGCAAGCAAACAAGGGGGGAGCAAGCCACTGGCTTGCAGTGGGGGGAACCTCATCACCCCCCCCCCCCCCACCCAGCAAGCAAGCAAGGGGGGAGCGAGCCACTGGCTTGCGGTGGGGGGGACTTCATCACCCCCCCACCCGGCAAGCAAGCAAGGGGGGAGCAAGCTGGTGGGGCTTGCAGTAAGGGGGACTTCCTCACCCCCCACCCAGCAAGCAAGCAAGGGGGGGCAAGCCACCGGCTCATGGTGGAGGGGAATTCATCACCCCCCACCCAGCAAGAAAATGGCAAAGGGGGGCGGGGCCAGCTTGGTGGGGGGATTTCATCACCCCCCCACTGAGCAAGCAAACAAGGGGGGAGGGAGGGGCTTGGTGGGGGGATTTCAAATCCCCTCCACTGATAAATTTCTGAGATTGAATTCAAAGAAAAGATGATGATAAAAGGGCTGAAAAAAATGAAACATCAGTAAAAGAAAAAGAACAAGATAAAAAGTGACTCAGGAAAAAGAAATAAAAGAACACGCATAAAACCAACATCAAGCGGATAGATTCAAGAGACAGCATAAGGTGATCATAATATTGGAAGAAGAGTTGCCAGTAGAGTTGGTAGTTGAGGGTTGAGCGGACTGATATAGAAATGAATTGAGGATCAGATTGAGAGGTTGTAACATAGAAGGAGACCAGCCATAGCAGACATACTTGAGATTAGAGACACCGGTGAGTGGGATTTGAGGAGGAGGCCAAGTGAGAGTGAAGGAAGAGTTTAGGAAATATAGTGAGAGAGAAAGAAAACAGAAAGAAGGTGTTGATGAAGAGAGATATTGATTGTAGTGGTTGGGACTTTGAGGCTTGAAGCGTGTCAAGATTGAGGATTTGTTGAGTTGAGATGTTTGTTGATTCTAGTGGAGTTTCAATGAGGTTTTCCCTTGATGACTTCCAGGTGATGAAGTTAGGTTAGGTTTGGGAGTTGAGAGCGCGCGCGTGAGGGAAAACAGTGACAGCTGAGAGACAGAGAGTGGATGAAGCAGGGGAGCAGGCACTGGGAAACAAGGAGCTTGAGGACAGGAGACAAAGAAATGGAGAATACTTAGAAAGAAATAAACAAGAGGAAATAACAAGTAGAAAGAAAAGAAGAGGAAAGAGAGCAGTAAGTAAAATATTCAACACCCCCCGTGTCTGGTAGGGCTGGAGACGAGAGAGAATTTTGGGTTGATAAGATAGGTGAGATTAGCTAAGAGAGTTGGCGGTAGAGCTTTTGTAAGTCCTTCGGCATTCATCTTTTCAGAGGGAATGAGGTTGATGATGAGGCTTCCTTGCTTTAATTCTTCTCAAATGGCTTTTGTTTTGATGTCAATGTGTTGGGTTTTAGAGTTACACCCAAACTTCTTGAGTTTATCAATGAGGCCTTTATTGTTGACAAAGTGTTTGCTTGGTTCTACGTCTTTCTTCCAGAGTTCAGATACTAAGTCCTTCATCCAGATAGCTTCCAAAAATGAGTCAACCAGGGGATTGATTGAGTAACGTTTCTCTGACAGTAACTTCTCCAGGAAATGAGAGAGCCAAAAAGAAGAGATAGATTACCGGATTGTGATCTTCTGGTTTCTAGATCATCCCCCCATGTAGCGTCACTGTAGCATTGAATTTGAGTTTTGGAATTAAAAACAGAAAGAGAAAGTTTGAGAAGTTTTTTAGCGGTCAGGTACTTCCAGCAATGCTTAACTTCTCTCCAGTGTTGAATACCCGGCTTTTCACAAAATCTGGCAAGACTTGAGACAGCAAAGCTCAGGTCTGGTTGGGTCAAGCACGCTATGTAATTCATCAAGAACAAAGCTGATTGGTAGTTGATGTTGAGGGAGAGGAACTCTTGACGTTCTTCATTGGAAGCTGGAGAGAGATTGGTGTTGACAGTGAGGGGGATGGAGGAAGGTTTGCAGTCCATCATTTTTAATGCTTTGAGACCATGTTTGATGTGTTTAGGTTGCAATAGCAAGATGGAGTCAGTATGTCTTTCAAATTTCATGCCCAATATGGTGTTGGTTTTGTGATGAATAGAGTTTGGAAATTGTTTGAGGAAGTTAGTTAGGAAATTGTTGCCAGAACCAACAAGGATGAGATCATCAACGTGAAAGAAGAGAACTGAGTTGGTTGAAGGATGGATGTAAAGACATGGATCTGACATGGATTCATGGAAACCTTGCTTGCAAATCCAAGAGGTTAGAGTACCAAACCAGTTGGCTGGGGCCTGTTTCAGTCCGTATAGGCATTTGTTGAGAATGAGATACTTTGAAGTTTGTTTTGATCCTTTGGGTTGTTTTATAATGACTTTTTTGGATAGTGGAGCATGGAGAAAAGCGCTTTTGACATCAAGTTGGGTGATGGGGAGAGAATGATAGAGTCCAAAGAGAAGAGCGATGCAAAGGGAGGCCGCCTTTCCGGTGGGAGAAAATGTGTTGAGGTAGTCTAATCCATAGATTTGATCAAATCCCTGAACGCAGAGTTGGCTCTTGTAGACAAGAGGGTTTCCGTGACAGTTGTCCTTAAGACAATAAACCCAGGTTGTGTTTAGCATATTGGCCGGTTCAGGTCCATTGTAGTTTTACCACACCTTAAGTTCTTCAATTCCGTTGAGTTCAACATCCATCAATGCGTCCCATTTTAGAAAGTTGGGGCATTTCTTGGCCTTTTCATAAGTTTTAGGTACAAAGTAGTGATGATATCTGTATTGTTGAGGGGGATTGATGGATGATTGGTCTTGCAGAGAGTATCTGGGGTTTAGTTGAACAGCAAGGTTGTTGGAGGACTTGGATGAGGAGTCTGAATGAGGATCATCTGGAGATTTGGAAGAGAGAGGGGAAGAAGGATTTTTCTGGTTGGGTTCAACAGGATTCTCAGGAGGAAGGGAAGAAGAGGAAGATTTGGGAGAAGAGAAAGAAAGGGGAATGTTGATATCCAAGTTGAAATGAGGGAGAGTGTTGGATTTGGAGTTAGGAGAGGATGGGAGAATCTGGGAAGAAAAAGAGTTTTTGAGTATTTTTACATGTTTAGAAGAAATAATGGAATTGTCAGGACAAAGAATGCAATAGGAAATAAAATGAGGGTTGTAGCCCACAAGGATGCCGGCAAGGCCTCGTTCTTTGAATTTTTTGCCTCAAGCTACCTTGGTGTTAAGATAGACAGCTTTTGAGCCAATTGGGTGAAAGTAGTTGAGAGGAAGAGTTTTGTTGAGAAACAACTGGTAGGGAGAGAGCAAGTTTGGAGTCTTAGGAATTTGGTTGAGTACCAAACAAGCAGATTTAGAAACTTTGGCCCAGAGGTTGCGAGGTAATTTGGAGCTTTGGAGGATGGCTCTGATGGATTCTGTTACTGTTCTATTAGCTCATTCAACCTTGCCGTTGTGTTTGTGGTGATAACGTTTGGTGATGAGATGTTGGATGGAGTTTGAGAGGAAGAAATCCTTTAGGTTGGAGGATATGAATTCTCCTCCTCCGTCAGAGCATATAGTTGCAGGAAAGGAATTTTTTTTTTGTTTTTTGAAGTTTAAGATGAACTTGAGTTGGGGAGCAGCATTGGACTTTTGTTGAAGCGGAATTGCAGAAACGTAACCAGAGAAATTGTTGATGATTGTCATGATATAATTCATGCCATTTCTGGAAGACAGATTGATGGGTCCGACAAGATAAATATGGAGTTTTTTGAATGGTCGAGTAGCAGAGGTTGAGGTGTTTTTGAATGAAGTTTTATTTATTTTAGAAAATAAGCAATCTTTGCATTGAAAGTCTGACATGAAGCTGGGAGAAATATTGGAAAAGAGATTTTTGAGTCAATAGGGACTAGCATGTCCAAAGGATAAGTGCAAATTTTTGAGCTTGTTGGTATTCCAATTGTTTTAAGAAATGTAGCAGAGTTTCCAATTGAGTCCTACCCTGGAGGGGTTATTGAGGATAAAAAGGTTGCTTCAAATTAATCCAGAGAAGACGGGAAGAGATTTAGAGAATAGGCGGAACTGATTCCCATCAGTGGTTAAAGAACATCCCTTGGAGGCAATGATTTCCCCAGGACTGATAAGATTGACAACAAGATTGGGAACATAGAAGACGTTGGAGAGAGTAACCGTGGTATTCTTCCAGATGAGTTGAACAGTTCCTTTTCCTTTGATGGGAAGCTTGGCTCCTTCCTTTCCTGTGCTGATGGACTCTTCTCCAGAAAATTCAGCGAGATTTGTGAAGAAGTCGGCAGAATTGAACATGGGGCAAGAGGCTCCGGAATTGAGGATGATTTGGTTGTGGGGGTTTATTTCTTTGATCCAGGTAGTGAGAAGTGCGTGGTAGTGAGCCACTTCCTTTCCCTTGGAGTTGGCATTGAGTTGTGCTCTCCAATTTGCTTGAGCTTCTTTCCACCAATCTGGTGCTAGGTGTTTGTGTTTGTGCCAAAACTTGTCTTCTGTATGATTGGGTGATTGCGGGTTATGGTAGCCCCTTTTGCAGCCGAGCTCTTGAGGTATGGGCTTTTTGACGTTTTGCGAGACGACCAGAGCAGTTTTGATGGATTTAGAGTCTTTGGCTTTTGATCTAGTTTTGTTGTCAAGCTGAGTGAGATGATTAAGAACCAGATTGACGGTAACGTTCTTATTGGAGTGCATTATTTGTTGACGCAGAGATTGGAGAGTGGAAGGGAATTTAAAGAGGATAAGATAAGCTAGAATGTCTTCTGGGAGATCTATACCTACATCAATCATTTTCTTCATGGAAACTTTTGTTTTGGTGATGAATAGATTGATCAAATTGGTTTTGAATTGATGGTAGAGAAATTTGTTGAACACTCTTGCTCTGTTGGCAGTTTGAGATGAGGCAAACATTTCCTTGATGTTTTTCCAGAGCAGCTTTGCAGAGGTAATGTTGGTCTGATTGAAAACTTTGTTGTGCGTAATTGAATTGATTCAAGAGAGCAGTATGACTCTGATTTCCATATCATCAGTGGTCTTGAGAGATTTAGAGTTGTCCTCAAGAGCTTCCTTAATGCCTTTCAGTTCCAGGAGAATGGTCATTTTATCCTTCCTTATTGAGTAGTTTTTGTCAGTGATAACGGGTACTGCCTCGAGAGCTGCCTTGAGGATGATTTGTTGTAATCTATTGCTGCTGCTTGATCCCTCCATAGTTCTGGTGAAAATAGTCAGGTTGGTCTTTGGCTTTTAACCGTGATAAATTTCTGAGATTGAATTCAAAGAAAAGATGATGATAAAAGGGCTGAAAAAAATAAAACATCAGTAAAAGAAAAAGAACAAGATAAAAAGTGACTCAGGAAAAAGAAATAAAAGAACACGCATAAAACCAACATCAAGCGGATAGATTCAAGAGACAGCGTAAGGTGATCATAATATTGGAAGAAGAGTTGCCAGTAGAGTTGGTAGTTGAGGGTTGAGCGGACTGATATAGAAATGAATTGAGGATCAGATTGAGAGGTTGTAAAATAGAAGGAGACCAGCCGTAGCAGACATACTTGAGATTAGAGACACCGGTGAGTGGGATTTGAGGAGGAGGCCAAGTGAGAGTGAAGGAAGAGTTTAGGAAATATAGTGAGAGAGAAAGAAAACAGAAAGAAGGTGTTGATGAAGAGAGAGATCAATTGTAGAGGTTGGGACTTTGAGGCTTGAAGCGTGTCAAGATTGAGGATTTGTTGAGTTGAGATGTTTGTTGATGCTAGTGGAGTTTCAATGAGGTTTTCCCTTGATGACTTCCAGGTGATGAAGTTAGGTTAGGTTTGGGAGTTGAGAGCGCGCACGTGAGGGAAAACAGTGACAGCTGAGAGACAGAGAGTGGATGAAGCGGGGGAGAAGGCACTGGGAAAAAAGGAGCTTGAGAACAGGAGACAAAGAAATGGAGAGGACTTAGAAAGAAATAAACAAGAGGAAATAACAAGGAGAAAGAAAAGAAGAGGAAATAGAGCAGTAAGTAAAATATTCAACATCCACACCTAGTGAGCAAACAAGGGGGGAGGGAGTGGCTTGGTGGGGGGGATTTCAAATCCCCTCCCCACCTAGTGAGCAAGCCAGGGGGGAGAAAGTGGCTTGGTGGTGGGGATTTCAAATCCCCTCCCCACCTGTTGGTCAAAAAGGGTGGGGGCCATGAATTTCCTCCAGGCTAACCCCCCCCATAGTCACCTGGACCACACTTGGGGTCTGTCAGATCTAATTTGGGGTCCTGCCCTACTATGAGGAGAACCACCTCACCCACCCACCAACACCCACCACCACCCACCAACACCCATCACCACCCACCACCACCCACCACCACCCACCACCACCCACCAACACCCACCACCACCCACCACCACCCACCAACACCCACCAACACCCACCACCCACCACCAACACCCACCAACACCCACCTTATCCACCTCATCCACCACAACCACCACCCCATTGGTAAGTAACCTTTTTTCTTTTATTTTTTTTCTTTTATTTTTTTTCTTTTATTTTTTTTCTTTTATTTTTTTTCTTTTATTTTTTTTCTTTTTTTCTTTTTTAAAAAAAGAGGTTATTCATTGTTTTTAGATATCTATCTTTTAGATATCAATCTTTTAGATATCAATCTTGATGGAATTGAATGAAGGCATGTCTGGTAAAAATTGGTATGGGATTTAAACTTTATTCCTTAATATCCTTCAACAATAAAATTACTAATTGAAATTCTGATTCTGCCTTATTTTTCTTTTGGTTTTTGATTCATGTTGTGATTCCTGGGTGTCATCCTGAAACACAGTTTTTAGTTGTGATGACCTTGGAGTTTCAGGGGATTCCAAGGAGAAACAAAATGCATCAAAACCTCTTGTAGTAGGAAAGAGACACAGGCAACCAAACTCAAATGTTACTTCTACATCCAAAAGTAACAAAAATTTCAACCATGCCAGAAGAAATTTTGCAAAGAATGTGATGAGCCAACATACTTTGTAACACTGCAGGAAAATCTTGCACCTAATCATATTTCCTTACCATGCATGTGCCCTCACATACTGGTTAATGCTGTCACAAACTGCCAGTTTCAGCCCTACTTCATTCTTAAATACCACAGTTTGAAGGCCCCCAAAAGAACTCCACAAGTTGATACTTTGTGCAACATTGTCTCTGAATTGTACCAGATGGCAAAAAAATGCAATTCACTCAGCATGATGAACACAGCAGCCTTGACTGGCTGCATGCATGCCATTCGATTTTGTGCTGGAAGTGATTGATAGTTAGGATGTGATTAAATTGATAAATTGATGAGAGTGATGAATTGATGAGGATAGTGATGAAATGATGAGGATAGCCATGAATAGATGAAGAGCAATTAATCAAGTTTTTTTTTGGATGAGGTTGGAGGTAGAATTTTTCCAAGGTTGGAGGTTGAAACCAGGGGTGATGATGTAGAATGATGGGTTGAGGTGGTGAAACCCTTTAAATCCTTTATTTGAAAAAACCCATTTATTTTCTGGTAACTCTGACAGGTCTGATGTGAAAAGTGGATTTTTTTGATTTTTAATGGTGGGTTTGAAATGGTGGATTTGGGTGGAAACCCACCATTAAAAAAATGGAAGGTTTGCTTAACTCTGATATGCCCTAATTTGACCTTTTTCCTATGGTAAAGCTCATCTCATGGCTTAATTTTCATAAATCAATTTTTGATTGAGTGACAATTTGTTCTGTAACCAGGGCTGGTAGTCAACACATCTGAGTTTGTTGATTGCATGACTTGGTGACTAGCCCTATTCCCACACAAGTTCATGTTTTTTTTTCTTCCTGCTCAGGCCAGAACTAGTTGAATGCATTTTTCCATTTTTATAAATTTCACCTACTCTTGCTTGGCTAAAATTCAAAAAGAAGCCTTCCTCTTGCCTTGGTTTAAAAATTCTCCCTCAAAAAACAAAAGCCCTTTTGTGTAGACCAGGGATGGTGATCAACATATCTAAGTAAGGATATTGATTTTTTTTCTCCCTTCCTTGGTTCTTTTTCCTTTCTTTCCTCTCTTTGGTCTTTTTTCATCTTCCATTTCAAATATTCTTCATTTTTTGAAATTTGAACAAACAATTTTGGCTTGGCTTTCTGTATTTATGCTGATGGAAATCAGAAGTATAAAACATAAAATCTTGCCAACATAGGTTATTGAATAGGAAACCAACAGAAGAAAAGCCATGAATGCTGATTTATATAAGGAAAGATTTTTACAGGTTATGAGAATGGTGTGTTAGTATTATCCTAAGTACATGTTTATGCATTTAATTTTGGGCAGTGAATAAGAGGACTTACCCAGTTTTATACCAGTTAATGGAAATTCAAGTCTGGAAACAATCAGCCTCTTCTGGAATCTTTGAATTTCACTTTGAAGGAATTCCCAAACACCAACTGCAGTAATTTTTGGATGATTTGTGGACTGCTTGTGAAGCAACAACTTTGCTCATATCTAGATTTCCCTTGACAATCCATTATGAACTAATTTTCCAGAAATTCAGCAAATGCTGATCTTGAGTCACAATATTTCACCACCTGCTGAACTTTAATGATGAGATACAGCATCACATAACCCTGAGGTATCAATGGGATACAGAAATGCCACCTGCATCCAGTTGGCGGCCATTTTTCTGTGGTGTGGAGTACTTCCATCCAATAGGAAACCAAGTAATTTACATCTCTGGACCCAAGGGGCCCACTCCAAGCTTGAGCTGCAAGAAAGCATGGGAAGGCTTATAGGCTTCAACAAAACTCTAAAATTGTACATAATTATTGGAGATGACAGAAAGATCACGGAAAAAAAAAGCGTCAGATTCCTTGAGTTCAATGCCAATTGGAAATCAATGGACTGGGACAAAAAACAATTTGAGGTAGAACCCAATGATGCCAGTGAAACCTCCAGAAGGGAAGAAAGGAGAGAACTTCCTAACCTATTGGAAGATTCCAAGAGAATAAGAGAAATGGGCCACAAAACACTCAGCAAGGAGGTGACCAGAGAGGACAACAAGGGTGACACCAATGACTCAGCTGTCCCAAACTATGTGGCCCCAACCAAACCATGGTACACACTACAACCACAGAAGGAGCAGTTGAAGCGAACCAAGTACTCACACTTCTCCCAATCCCTTAGAAAGACAGTCTCCAAAGACAAAGAGAGAAAGAAAGTCAAGGCATGTAAGGCCAAGTTTGACAACATCAAGGCCCAGCAGGTGTGGGAGGACTTTGAAGGTATTCCCAAAAGATTCTTGTGGACCATGATGGTCATCAAATACAAGCCAGCTACTCTCTCTACCCCAGCCAAAAAGAAGGCAAGACTTTATTCTTATAGGAAACCATAAAATTCCTAAAGTCAATTGCAACAAAATGTTTGCTCACACAGGAAAATACTCAAGCCTAATGACTCTCATAGTGTTCAGACTGCACAAGAAAATTAGCATCAGGAAATTTGAAGTGAAGAGTGCATTCCTATCTTCTCCCCTTGCCAAAGACATCTACATAGAAACACCCAAAGGCTCAGGTAATCAAACTAAGTACTTAAAACTGACAAAATCCCTGTATGGGCTTTGAAAGGCAGCAAGTAATTGGCACAAGAACCTAAAAAGCTGGCTGCAGAGTATTGGATACAAACAATCCAAAGCCAATCCATGCCTTTTCATGCAGCCATATTGGGGATCAGCTCTCTTCTTCCATGTGGATGACCTGGTAGTGGTGGGAAACCTGGACAAATTTTATAAATGCTTCCTGAAGCAGTTACCAAACTTGTCCTCTCACAAACCAGACATGGTGCTGGGTCTGGACATCACCATCAAGGACAACTCCACCATGCTAAACCAATATAAGCTCATTCAAAAAGGGATCAAGATTCTTGGGCTCTCAGACTGTTGAGAAGTAAATACTCCAATGACTCTTGGAATTCATCTCAAGCCCACCTCCAAGGACAATCAATGGCAATTCCACAATCTACAAGTCAACCAACTATAGGACCTATACAGGCATCCTGAACTACCTTGCATTTTTTACCAGACCAGAACTTTCCCCAGCCATATCAATCCTCTCTTCATGCAATAATGGCCAGGAATGAAGCCCTGGAGAGATTTTCAGCATGTCTGGACGTATCTCAAGGGAACCATCAACCTGAATTTGCTCCTGAATCCTAGAAGAGAGGGTAAATTGGTAATACAGATTTTCACTGAGGCAGCCTGGGAAGAAAACCTGACTATGCAGAAATCTCAATCTTGAGTGATTGGATTCTGGCTTGGATGCCAAATCACCTGGTCAAGCAAAAAAAAGACAAACATCACTCTTTCATCAAACGGGTCCGGGCTTAATGCACTCTTGGATGGGATACAGGAGAGCATCTGGCTGCACTTCTTGATAGAACAACTGTGGGATGGCAAGATAACATCAAAATCCTTTCAAATCAACAATAAAGGATTTCTGGAAAAGGTCAAGCATTTTGGGTCTAACTCAAAAAAAAAGCACATAAGCATAAAGATGAAGTGGATATGAGACTTACACTGACAAAAAGAAATATCAGTCAAGCTCATTCTGGGGGGCAATAGGATAGCCAATGCTCTGAGCAAGCCAAGCTCCTCAATATCACTGCAGAACCTATCTGAAATGTGCTTTGGGTAATGTTGGCACCAAATTATGGGGGGGGGGGTGTTATGAAAAATGATGCTGTAAATATGTCATCCAACCCAAATCGCTCCCTTCTCTTCCTCTTTTGTCTTTGTGTGCTATTTCCTTCTTTTCATGTTTTCATTCTTTTCATTTCCCCCTCAAATTTCCTCTTCCTATCACAACACTAAACTAGTGGCACACGCAGCAACTGTCAAATCAGGATGAATATGCATTGTTTCTCAATTTGGAAAACAGGATAACAGAAGCTCATGAACTAAAAATCAAGTAGGAGGGGTCATTGGATCAGATATTTCCAATAAGAACACAAAAACAACAAAAGAAAAGACATTCAAGAAACTCACACAATAATAGCACTCAATTCAACCCAGAAGAGCAACTTGAGAGGATCTGTACTGAACAATCCTCCTAGCTAAAGACTCAAGGGAATTAGGGAACAAGTTTAATCTGGTGCAAACATTAATCAATCCTGGCACCATGAAACCAACTTGATGCTAACCTCATGTTTTTGCGCAGTATATTCTTTTCTAGCTATAAATTCTTGTCTTTACTCGGCTCTACTATTATTCTTTTTCTCTCAATTATTATTTCTTTGAAAGCTTTAATTAGTCCCAGTGGGTAGCTCAGATCTGATCAAGAATCCTTATCTTCCTGTGATATATTATCTATTTTATGTTTCAAAGAAGACTTGGGCTGACTTTATGCAATAAAGCCTTCTGGTTTTGGTCCAGAATCCTATTTATATATATATTTATATATTTCAAGCCTGCGCAATGAGAAATCTAGAAGTGATGAAAATCAAAATAAATTCAGATCATGATGCAAACTGGATTTTTTGAAGCTGGCACAGATAAAATTTCAAATCAAAATTGGTTGAAAGAGTCATACATGAAAATTGAACAGTCCATGATTAATGGTTTGAAGTAAATCCAAAGTTTTTGAGATCAATTAAATGGTTCAATTGATTTCAAATAATCCCCTTTTACTCATTTCCAAATATAATGATAGTTTCTTTCAACACTTTCAATTATTATCATGATTTTAGTTGGTTTTGTGCTCCAAAGTTCAAAAGAAAACCTGGGAATCTCCCAAGATAAAATTTTGAGATAAGATTCAAGAACACCCAACTCACAAGGTTTGAACCATGAAAGACTTAATTTTTTTGGAATTTAAAAATTGAAAGCTTTTAAACTTATTAACCAAAAAAAAAAGTTGTGAAATTTTCTGGGGTCAGAAAATGATCCCCCCCAAAAAGAAAATCTAGGTAGATTCCATCCTTTCTGCAGTTTGAGTTGGGGTTCAACTATAGAAGTTTTCACATCAAGGACTGGCTTCTAAAATTTAAGAAATAAAAGTAAAATAATTGAAGGTATTCAAATTTGAAACTTCAGTATTTTGAAGAATAAATGCAGGAAAAGGAATCCTTAAGATAAAAATTGTGTATTAAAAATCCTAGTAGCACCAAATTCACAATTTAATGCCTGATTTCACCTTGAATTATTTCCAGAGAGTAGCTTAAATTGCATCTCTTGCTAAATGCCAATGGAAAGAGATCTTGATAGATGTAATTTCCCAGAAAATGACTGAGTAAAAAAAACTTAAGCCAACGCCTCTCAGTATTTTAAATTTTTCACAAGATTTAAATTCAGTAGAGATTATATAGGTATCCTTTTTTTCCCCAGGTTGATAAAGATTCATTTTTAGATTTTCATCCTACTCCCCAACTCCTCAGCCCTACTCTTCTATGCAAAAAAAATATTTTGTAAGATAATCAAAAAACACCCTTAGTAATTTTTTTTTTGAAGAGAATTTTCAGAAGTTTTTATTTATAAAAGGAGTTTAAAGGTTATAATTGTAAGAAATAAAAAGAGCTGAGCTCTAATGAGATGAAAGGATTAAAGAATGAGTGAAAGGGGCTTGTAACGTCAAGCATAACGGACCTGAGATCAGGAGGAAAAGGATACTCTGGTTGATGTGTTGGCTGAACAGATGATGAATTCCACTTGAGAGTACCATGGTTTATACAGACTAAATACATGATTGGCCAACAAGTGGTTGAGTAAAAAATGAATAAGGCAAAATTAACATAAGCAGTTTAAGTGACATGGTGAGTGAAATTTTATGCTTGCACAGTCTGAAAATCACTACTGAGAACACAGCCGAGTTATATTTTAACCATTATTTTAATACTTCAATAACAACAATAATATAAATCAAATCAATCCAATCAATGATACTTCAAACTCCAGTGAAAGTCACATATATATAAACTCAAATTCTAACACACCCCCTTGACTTGCACTGGAGGAAGTTACTGTCTGAAATAAATCTAACTCTTCTTCTTCAATTAAATTTATGTTCTATCAACTGTTGGAATTATTCTACATACAGGTTAGTGACTGATAATGAGATGAGCTGATTGGCTAGTAAACTTCCTGGGGAATATTTGAATTTAACTGCTATCTTTAAGTATGATATCTACTATTTGCTGGAAAATTCTTCAGTTCAAATGTGATTGATTGATCAAGCCCCTTGATATTGATTTGATTGATTGATTGATTGATTGATTGATTGATTGATTGATTGATTGATTGATTGATTGATTGATTGATTGATTGATTGATTGATTGATTGATTGATTGATTGATTGATTGATTGATTGATTGATTGATTGATTGATTGATTGATTGATTGATTGATTGATTGATTGATTGATTGATTGATTGATTGATTGATTGATTGATTGATTGATTGATTGATTGATTGATTGATTGATTGATTGATTGATTGATTGATTGATTGATTGATTGATTGATTGATTGATTGATTGATTGATTGATTGATTGATTGATTGATTGATTGATTGATTGATTGATTGATTGATTGATTGATTGATTGATTGATTGATTGATTGATTGATTGATTGATTGATTGATTGATTGATTGATTGATTGATTGATTGATTGATTGATTGATTGATTGATTGATTGATTGATTGATTGATTGATTGATTGATTGATTGATTGATTGATTGATTGATTGATTGATTGATTGATTGATTGATTGATTGATTGATTGATTGATTGATTGATTGATTGATTGATTGATTGATTGATTGATTGATTGATTGATTGATTGATTGATTGATTGATTGATTGATTGATTGATTGATTGATTGATTGATTGATTGATTGATTGATTGATTGATTGATTGATTGATTGATTGATTGATTGATTGATTGATTGATTGATTGATTGATTGATTGATTGATTGATTGATTGATTGATTGATTGATTGATTGATTGATTGATTGATTGATTGATTGATTGATTGATTGCGACTGCTACTACGACAAGGACAAGCACATCTTTGTTCGTTGGGACAATTGATGATGGAACTCCTTAAAGAATAACTCCTTAAGTCTACAGATCTGAGACTGGTGAGCTTTCCAAGAAGACTTGAGAGAAGTTTTGAGGATCTCAAGAAAGATTGGTTTGGTGGTTGGACATTGATTGGTGATCCAAACATGAAGGATTCCCGTAACTCTCAATTGGTAAGATTCCATGGATTGTTCATTCGTTCACTTTGGGTTTTGTCGGATGATGATCCCTGCCGTTGATTCGACTGGCAACCAGATGAGGCCAATGGGATGCTTAACTTCCCGAATTTGGTCACCCACGGGTGGCGTTTCAAATCGGACATATTGATCCTTGTCTTGGGATTCTTATCCAGCAAGTCGCTCATCAGACCTACCAGGCTGGCGTCCCATTCATCTGGAATTGGCGGCGCTTTGCTTTTGATTGCTTCGTACATCTCCATGATCTGATCCGTGGGAAAGGGTAGATTGCCGGTGAGCATAAAGTAGAGCGTGACACCCATGGCCCAAATATCGGCAGCCGTTCCACTGGCCGGTTGAGATTTGATCAGCTCTGGACTCAGGAAGGCTGGAATGCCAATTGTCCTCGAGACAGGAGCCTTGTCACCGGACTTGGTGAACATGGCCAAGACTCCAAAGTCAACGACCTTGATCTGCTTCTTATTGGATGAGAGCAAGATATTATCCGGCTTGATATCATAATGAATGATATGATTGCAATGAAGATAATCGATTCCGATGATCAATTGACAAAAGTACTTGCGGGCTAGATCAATTTCTAGACCGATTTGAGGGTGATCATGGGAGTGATGGACTTGATGAGATTGGACAAGTTGTATGAGGGAACCGCTGGGAAAATATTCCATGACCATGTAGAGACTATCCTTGCCCTCAACATCCAATACTTTGTGTAACTTGACAACATAATCGTGGCTGATTTTTTTTTTCATGGTGGCCACCTTGTTACAAATGAGGAAGAGTGCATCGTCATGATCCTGGAAGGAACAATTGAGGGATTGGGAGATGTCCGAACAAGATTGGAAGATGCAATGACCATGCTCGAGCTAGTGAATATTTTGAATAGAGCGTAGAATCACAATTGATTGGCCAGATCCAATGAACCGGTTGATAGATTAGAGTGGTATTGGGCTGCCAGATGGAATCTTGATTCGAGATCGGATGGTAGGATTCTTGCGCCAGTTCTTGACTTGGAGTCTTTCTATTGCTTGTCTTCGTCGTCAGGCTACTTCAGTACGTTAGATTCAAGTAGAAACCAGTAAGTTGTTGTCCTCGTTGTCCGTCAAGACTTCCTTCCTTCAGTCCTTCTTCTCCCAAGTATTTTCGAGTCGTTCCTCATTCGGATCTGGGGTTTCTTATTGACGTAGTAACAAACTTCAACCCCTTGTTGACCTTTCTTGCGCCCGTTCTTCACTTGGAGTCTTCCTCTTGCTTGTTGTTGAAGTGGAGTCAAAGTTGATGGTTGATGCGGTCAAAGTGGATGGATGGGATGAGCATGAGTGTCACTGACAAGGCTCATCCCCATCTCACCCCCTTGCCAAAATAGTTGAAGATCGGCTTTCAGGATGAGAATGTTGAAGGCGGACAGTTTGAATGAAGTATAGTTGGCTCAGGTTGAGCAAAGGCTTTTAACTGTGTAAGAAATAAAAAGAGCTGAGCTCTAATGAGATGAAAGGATTAAAGAATGAGTGAAAGGGGCTTGTAACGTCAAGCGTAACGGACCTGAGATCAGGGGGAAAAGGATACTCTGGTTGATGTGTTGGCTGAACAGATGATGAATTCCACTTGAGAGCACCATGGTTTTTATAGACTAAATACATGATTGGCCAACAAGTGGTTGAGTACAAAATGAATAAGGCAAAATTAACATAAGCACTTTAAGTGACATGGTGAGTGAAATGTTATGCTTGGACAGTCTGACAATCACTACTGAGAACACAGCCTAGTTATATTTTAACCATTATTTTAATACTTCAATAACAACAATAATATAAATCAAATCAATCCAATCAATGATACTTCAAACTCCAGTGAAAGTCACATATATATAAACTCAAATTCTAACAAGAATTAATTGAAAAAAGGCATAAAAATATTAGAATTGCTGAATATTGATGGAGAGGAGGAAATTCCTTTTAGGAAGATTTGATGATAATAACAACCACAGATTTCTGGATACAATAAAAAATTTATCTCTCAAGATCATGCTCATAGAACACACTGAATGGGATTTTTTAAATTTCCCTCTAAGATTCAATGTGGGTATTTTGGAAGACAAAGTGAAATCATCAATAAACTTTGGATTCCTAAAAATCAAACTGGATCAATTTTCAAAAACATACAGTTTGGAACAGAATTTCCTTTTTTAAAAAAAAACAGTAGGAATTTGAATTTTAATCAGGATTTTAGAATTTGTTGGAAAAGCAAGCCAAGGATATAATATTGGGATGAAAAATTAAATTCTCCACAAACATTTCATAGGTGAGGAATGGAATGTGGGATACCACTTTTAAAATAAACTCTGAAATCCTTGGAAACCCATCTCTAGCTCCAAAGAACTGATGAAAAACACAACCTTTACCAACACAGGTTCAGAATCACCTTGATTAGTGTTGCTTGCTACAAATAATTTTAGTCTAATTATTCAACTTGACTGAAATGATTTTAGATTCTCCAATCCATTAAGCTTCAAGGCTAAACTTAGTTGGTAGCTAGTCTCAAACTACTACAGGAATTTATAGTTTATGTCATCTTTGATTCATCTTGAGTATAATTTTTAGAAAAAATGGAATTTTTCATTTCTTTAGGGTGATGATAAATTCACAACTCCCAGTTTTTTGGGAGTTGTGTAGGGCGCTAAATGGCCCAATGGATGCGTTGGGGCCCATGCATGCTTCCAAAACGCCTGTGCAAGCCAAAAAATGCATCTACATGCGCCCAAGGGGTCCTCTCAAACACTTGCAATCCCCAGGGGCCGTATACCCCCCTGTACATGGCCTATTTGAGTTGTTTACCCCCGTACATGGGGTCTTTGATGCGTGTTTGGGGGTATAAAATCCCCCAGGGGTTGTTCCAGAATTTTTAGGACCACCTAGACCACATTTGGGTTTCATCAACCCAAATCTGGGATCAACACATACTATGTGGGACTATTGGGCTACACCTAGCAATCCCCAAGTGACACCAAAGTGAATATAAAGTGAAATAAAGTGAATCTGTGAACCAAATAATTGAAATTAAAGGTAAAATGCAAACAAACATCCCACAAAATTAATCTTTCTCAACTTGAAAGTGAGCAAACATGGTATTTGTTCAATTGAAATTTGGATTGAATACTGAAGTAGCATTGCATTATTTTTGCATTATGGAAACAGTGGCAAGCCCTCCTTTTTGTAACATGGCTGCATTGAAGGACTAAATTGATAGTGCCCTGAAAAAAGCTGGGGACAAGAAAGATTTGGGTAATGAATCATTGGAAGCCCCAATTGCATCCTTATTTAGGGTGACAATTAAGTAACAAAATGTTTCAAAAGTGGACATGACCTCTGGTGGTGAGTGAAATTTTATGTTACTTGGTCTTTGCCTTTTTTAGTTTGATTGAAACTGATGGAGGGCATGCCATCATTATAACCATTTAATTGGTGCCAGATCCACTTCACCCACCTCCTGTGAGAGATTTTCCTACTAGGGAAGAGGCACAAAACTATTGTCAAACATGGGCAATGAAGCATGGGTATGCTTTAGCAGTTTTGAACTCAAAGAGTGACAAATATGTGAATTTAGCCTGTGATAGAGATGGTTTGTACTCTGGGCAATTGACCACCAAACAGTCAAGGAAAACTCAAACAAGGAAGGTTGGGTGCAAGTTGCACAAGGGCAGACCCCTTGTGGCGTATCTCCTACAGAAATGATCAACATAAACATGAAACATCTCCACACCCCTCAGTGCATCCTCACCTGAGGAGAATTTCTGTGGCAGCCTTAGAAAATCTAAAATAAGGCATGAATGATGGGCTCAATACAATTCAACTAAAAATAAAATTGAGAAAGATTGATGGTGGAAAATATGTTGATGACCAAAAAATCTATAATACTAAGTGTAAGGTAGCGCTAGCACAACAAAAGGGGAAAAGTGTTATGGAGTTCCTCTTTGAACAACTTGATAATTCAGGTTGGGTTCATCAAGCAAAATTCAGTGGAGAGGGTCACTTGGAGGCCCTATTCTTGGCTCACCCAGAGTCATTAAAGCTTTGTAAACAATTCCATCATATAGCTATGATGTATTGTACTTATAAAAAAAATGAGTAAAAAATCCCCCTATTGCATGTTGTAGGAATTACTGTCACACAACCACCCCACGTACTATAGGGCAATTCTTAGATGATCGTGAGCACAAAGGAATACCAAGTGCAAGGGCAAGTGCAAATAGCAAGAACCAATTGCAAAGTGCAAACTTGGTTATGCCACTCAACAAACGGCGAGATGATGGAAAGTGTTCCAAAGAAGGAAACTCAACCTGAGTCCAATGTGATAACTAGGTTGCAGCAAAATGCGAGAACGTATGAAATTAACTAACTGAGGAGACAATCATCAGGCAAGGGGATAGCCCTTATAAGGTAATCCAAAGTGACTTAGATACAAACTGATGATGAGCTAACTACAGGTGAAGCGGTGAGGCAATGAATGACAGGAACGGAATAGGAAATGAAGCAGTGGTATAGATCCAAGGCCTTAGCGTAAGTGCAAGACAATAGAATCTGAGCGTACATTTGCATGACAAATTGGGATAAGATCAAGTGACGTTGAAGGTAATGCGAATGAGAGGTAATAGTGTATGCAGGGTAGGGACTAGTCCAATTGCAAACTATACAGTAGTGATGGCTTGGTTAGATGTAGATGCGAACTAACAAACAATGCATGACCAAAGATGGAAGTCCGAGGCTGTTGATTGGCCAGGGAAGGAGATTGGATCTCATAATGGATGGTCAACCCGTATGGAGTTAACTGCAAAGTTTGCAAGTATATACTGAGTTGGTCGCTGAGATTGGAAGGTCAGCGCGATCCAGAGGAAATAGCGGATTGCACCATTGATGTTGTGCTTTTATTTGTGTCACGCTTTTAGACTGAGGTAGATGGTACTGAGGAGAGGATATGTCAAAGTGGTGAAGACAATAATCCTTAAGTGCAAAGCGTGACAATTACTTCCAACCAGAAAAATTTCAAAAAAGCTCTTGTTTTTATAACAAGAGAAACATTTGAGTTCTACATTTGGTCTGTAAATGCGCTAAAGGAGTTGTCTTATGATCCTGAGAGACTTCTCAAAGTCTTTGTGACGGAAAGTGAAAAAGCTTTGATCTGTGCTCTAGAAAAAATTTCCCTGAGTCTACAAGACAGTTTTGTCAATGGCACTTGTCTAAAAAAATACAAGCAAACTGTAAATTGCGCTATAATAATGATGTTGAAGGATGTCAAAGCTTTATGTCTCTGTGGGCTAAGTATGGGGCCTCAAAAACCAAGGAGGAGGCAGAGTTCAATCATGTGGAACTTGGAGTAAGTTCCAAATCACTGCCTCTACTTTTAATCTTCCTAGTTTTGGGTTGCTTAAATTATGACTTGTATAAAGTGTTTCTTGGCAGACAGTGAGGATGCGCTAGAGTATATGGATCATAATATCTTCTGTATCACAGAGATGTTTGTAACAGCTTGGACTTGGAAAAACCCTGACTTTGGAAATAAAAAAACATCTTGTGTTGAAGGGGCCCATGCTACTTTCAAACAATTCCTTGCCAATTTGTCAGGAAACATGTTGGATGTTTGGCAAAACCAAGAGGGGAAATTTTCCAATAAAATGAAATTGGTTGAGGCTGCCCTTTAAAAATCACAAATAAAGATTGGAAAAGTTCTTCCTACTGAACTGTTATCATTTGGATACAAGGTTTCTTTACAGGAAATCAGACTTGTTGTGGATCAATTAGAGAGGTTAAAGAAGAACCATGATGGGGAAGTGTGCACCAAGTCATACCCAATGACTATGGGTTTGCCCTGCTCCTACCAAATAGGTGACCTACTAGCATCAAGAGGCTCTGTTGTGCCTGAAGATGTTCATCCTCAGTGGAGGTTGGATTATGACCCTTGCAGTTCTAGTTCTGTAAGTTGGTTTAATGGGATTAATGCTTTTTGAATGATGATTCCTACTTGACTAAAATGATGATTCCTACTTGACTAATATTTTAATCCTTTCAAATTTTTAAAGGTCAATGTTGATGAACTGCTCAAAAATTCTCAGTTAAATGAGAATCTTAATTCAATGATCTTGGCTCATCCTGAACAAGATTATTGCAGGCTGTTGAAGCACTTGATGAAGGAGATGGAAAATTATTGATCAAAGCCAAGACTTGAACCTAAAATCTTGAAATCCAGCAGAGGCAATGAGAGATTGACAGATAACCAGCAAGATAATTCTTCATTTGAACATGTTGAAAAGGAACTTAAGCGGGAAAAAAGAATTAGAAGGGCACCAAAGAAGAAAAGAAAAAATATTGTAAGTATTTTCTTTTGTGAAAGGTTCATTGTTTTGGTTTAATGAACTGATGGAGAAATGGTTATAGTCGAAGTCAGTCTTTTCATCAGAATTTCATATTTCAGAGGAAGAGACTGAAATTTCATGGGCTTTGGTTCCATTGGAATCAGATTCCTTTTCAAAGGATGAAGCAGAAGAAATGGAGGATTCAAACAGAAGCTCATCTCTGGTGAGTGTTGATTCCTTTAATGAGGTTAGAATTTTGGCTAACTATTTTTTGATTTTGGGAAGTGAATTACCTCAATCAAATACCTGAGAACTTACATAATTTCTTGGGTGGGGTTTGGGATCCGGTTGGTGATGGAAATTGTGGCTTTAAAGTCATTGCTAAATTGCTTGGGTATGATGAGCATGGATGGTTTCAAGTAAGAAAAGAAATGCTTGAAACATTGATGAAAAATAAGACATGCTATGCTAAGATCCTTGTTGGAATTAAAGATGTTGAAAATATAGAAAAAAGACTTGATGATAATGACATCAATGAAAAGAATCCCTCTTCAAAATGTATTTAAAAGCTTTACATGGGTAAAATAATAGCAGATAATTATGGAAGACCAATATGTTTCATTTAATTGGAATAATGTTGTAATTTTACTCCTATGAAAATGGGTGTAAAAGAACAATCAGATCCTATGTTCATTTGCTTTGTTAACAGTACCAATTGGGTCCAGCTTTTGTTTAAGGGAGATCTGATTCCAATAACGCCCATACTTTCCAAACCACATGCAATGATTTCCAAAAAAGCCTCTGGTTGGGTTGATCACCTCAAAGATTAACTTGAGTTCTATTCTAATTTATAGATTAATTTCATCATTTGGGTTTGGGTCCTGATGCTGATCTTGTAATTCTATTAATATTGAGGGTTATCAAATTTTTAAAATCATTATGTTAAGCTTTTGAGTTAACATCATTTTGAGGAGTGTTTTGAATGAGATTTTATTGGTAATTCAGTTTAAATTGTGTTGGGCTGATCCCAAGAAGTATTTTTACTTCTTGTGATGGGATCAGCTTCACAAGTTGAACTTTTTTTTTGGTTTTTTTACTTTAGGTCTGGCCATAAAACTTGTGTATTTTTTGGCACTTTTAATTTAGGGCTGGCCAAAAAACTTGTGTATTTTTTTGCACTTTTACTTTAGGGCTAGTCAAGTTGAACTTGTATTTTTTTTTGTGTTTTTACTTTAGGGCTAGTCAATTTTAATTTGTATTTTTTTGGTGTTTTAATTTAGGGCTAGTCATGTTGAACTTGTATTTTTTTGGTTTGTTGTCTTAAGTGTTTTTTGTTTTTTTATTTTTTTATTTGTTTTTAATTATTTCTATTTTATTTCTTATTTTTTGTTTTTTTAACCAAAAAATTCATGTTTTTAAATATTTTGGGTGATTTCTGTTTTTATTGTATTTTTATTTAGTTTATTATTATTATTATTATTATTATTATTATTATTATTATTATTATTATTATTATTATTATTATTATTATTATTATTATTATTATTATTATTATTATTATTATTATTATTATTATTATTATTATTATAATTATTATTATAATTATTATTATTATTATAATTATTATTATTATAATTATAATTATTATAATTATTATTATTATAATTATTATTATTATAATTATTATTATTATAATTATTATTATTATAATTATTATTATTATAATTATAATTATTATTATTATTATTATTATTTTGGCCCAAAAAACTTGTAGTTGTGTGGCACGGCTACATGACCACATTTGAGTAATGTAGAGCTTCACACAGCGCAAATGTGGTTGGGCTGTTTGTTTGGCACAGCAGCATGACTACATTCAAGCCATGTAGAGCCCCACACGGCCCAAATGTAGTCATCCAGCCCCCACACAGCAGTCCGTGCCGTGTGGCCTACAGCCCAAACATGTTTGGGCTGTTGTAAGACTCCAAACAGTGTTGAGCCGCAGGCAGTTCTGTGGAGGGGAAAGTTTCTATTTAAGCTTCCCTGTTGAGAGATCAGTGACATCCCCGCTCCGGCTCTGTCAGAACCGACCTCAAATGAGGATACTCCATATCCAGATAATCCTCATTCAATTAATTTCAAATAGACGCTCATCATCATTTGACGACAAATTCTCCTCACATCAATTTCCAATCCTCTTCCTATTTAAATTCATCTCCAATCACACTCCTCAATCCTCATTCCCCATTGACCATCTTCATTCCCCATCGACCATCTCCTCTCTTCCGCTCCTCATTCATCCTCATCCTTTCTCCTCACCATTCACTTCCTCACCATTCAATCTCCAATTCATCAAATCATCTTCCTCAATTCAATCAACCTCATCAATCCAACTTCCTCCACCTATCCAATCAACTCTTCAACTTCAATCATTCAACCTATTTTTCCTCATCTCTCCAATCCAACCTTCAACTCATCTGTCAACCACAATCAATCTCTCAATTCCTCAAGTCATCACTCATCTCAAGCTCTGTCTAGCACACACTTGTGCATCTTCTTCTATCGGTCCTTTGTTGCAATCAGATCATTCAACTCTTCACGGTTAAAAGCCGAATAGCAGAATTGCGACTCCAGGACCAATAGACTCATCCTCATCACTTTTGAAGACTCTGACAGACTCAATTCCGAATCTCAACGACTCAAACTTTTCTCTCTGGCAATCCAAAATCCTCACAATCTTCTCTCTTAAAGGAATATCTCACTGGCTAACCTCCTCCAAACCAAGTAAATGCCCTGCGGAAACAAATCTTGAGATTGTTGGCTATATTCTGGCTAAATTGGATAACCAAACATATGTGAATTGTGTTAAAGAAAATCATCTAGTCAATGGAATTGCTCTCTGCAAATCTATCAACAAATTCTTTGCCTCTTTGCAAACCGCCAATTGTTCTTGGGTCTTTTTCCACTTCCTTAATCTTCAATTTGACCCCAAGAATATTGAGAAGTTCATCACTGAAGTCAAAGCCTGTTTGCTCCAAATCGCCAAAATTGGGATAAAAATGGACAACGACATCGTAGCTTACCTCATCCTTTACAAATTCCCGCCTCAACTCAATCACCTTAAGACAACTATTACCCACTCACTAGGAGAGAACAAAATCAATGGCGATCTTGTGCTACGACATCTCAATCAAGTCAAACACAAAGTTGCCACTGGATCCCAGGCGTCAGCCTTACTCGCGCACCAGCAGACTCTCCGATGTAAATCCAACTGGCATAACCCCAAAGCCAACCATCCCAAAGATTGTTGCTTCTGGATTTACCCTCATCTTTGACCCAATTACTCCTCCTCTCCGAATACCAACTCCAGTCAAAAAAACAATCCTCCCAATAAAGCCACTGCTAATCTTGCGTTCAGCTTTGCCATGACTCACTCTCTCAGTTTATCTAGAGATCAAGTGATTCTTGACTCAGGTGCTTCTCAAAGCATGTTCAATAGTTCCCGTTTCTTTGACTCTCTAGAAAATAACCAGACCGAAATTCAAACCGGAAAACTGGGATCATCAATACGATCAAGTGGAATAGGATCTGCTTCTATAGTAACCTCCCACTCCACTCTCACTCTCGCCGATTTCCTCCATGTTCCTGAAATTGCCGTTAACCTAATTTCCTTGGGTCAACTGATCATGGGAGGATGCTCATTGACAAGGACTGCCCCAAACTTGTTCAAGATCACCTTCAACAATTTGCCTGTGTTGGAAGGACAAATTCAAGACAATCTGCTAATTGTAGAGAAATCAACCCATCCCACAACACCCAAAGCCTTTTCTTTTCTAACTCTTTCTACTCTCCACAAACGGTTTGCTCATCCTCATCTGGATTCCACTAAACTCCTCTCTCGCAATTTCCCCAAACTTTGCTGGGATGATACCTGCTGCATCTCGTGCACAAAAGGTAAAATCCACCGTGCCCCATTCAAGGGCCAATTTCCACGCAGAGAAGAGCGATTTGATGAACTTCACGCCGATCTTTGCGGACCCATACAGCCAATATCTAAAACAGGAAATCGCTACTTCATGATTCTAACCAATAGCTTCTCTCACTTCAAGTCATGCATCCCACTCAAACACAAATCCAAAGCGACCGACAAGATCATTAAGTTCATTTGTATTCACTCCAATCTTTTCTCCAAAAAACTCAAGCAATTCCACTCCGACAACGGAGGCGAATTTGTCAATTCTCGACTCAGTTCCTTCTTCAATGAGGAGGGGATCCTTCATTCCACATCCGAACCTTACACGCCTCAACACAACCCAATAGCAGAATGTGCAAATCGGACTCTCATCAAAGCCACTTGTACAACCATGCTCGACATGAACATTCCCTTGGATCTCTGGGACAAAATCATCTCCGGTTGTTGTACCTTACGAAACCTCATTCCCTCGCCAAAAACCAAGACTTCTCCATTCGAATTGTGGAATGAATCATCCCCTAATCTCAACATTATTTGCATCCTTGGATCAAAAACAATAGTTCTCAACCAGCGACATCCACCGTCATCCAAATTTGAAGAAAAAGGAATTGAAGGAATACTGGTAGGATTTGACCTACAACTTTTATCCTATTGCGTCTTCTGTCCCTCTATCAACAATATTGTCCGCTCCAAACATGTTAAAATTTTTGAAAATCACATCCTCCTGCCTTCATCCAACTCTTGCAAATCTCCTTTTGACCCCCTACTCTCTCTCAATGAAACATTAACTGAAATTCTCAACTCCTCCGATTCTATCTCCTCATCCTCCTCCTCCTTCCCCTCTGATTCACAGCCCATTCCCATCTCATCCAATTCCCTTCCTGATTGAATTGATAACCTCTCCGATTCTGATCCTCCATCCCTCCTCCCAACTGCTATTGAATCATCAAACAACTCCAATACCTCCTCCTCATCCGATTCCAAAGGTGAACCAATTTCCCACAAACTCACCAATCCTTCATCTCAAACCCTCTGGGATCAATCCACTCTCCAACCCCCTGCACGCTATGGCTTCCTTGCTAGGACTGTTCCTCGGAATTACTTGGAAGTCCTAACCTCTCCTGACTGCCCTTACTGGTTGAAGTCCATGAAGGTTGAAACCGACGGCATCGAGCGCCTAGATGTGTGGGAGGGGTGTCACTCTCTTCCTTTAGGGAAGAGAGCCCTCTCAACCACCTGGGTTTTCCGTCTCAAGGACAATCCTTCTGGCGAAGGAGTGATTCATAAATCTTGTCTCTGCGTCCAGGGATTCAAACAGTTGGAATTCATCGACTACGGTGAAACTTTCGCTCCAACTGGCCTCATCACTACTCTACAAACCCTCCTCGTTTACGCTTTTCATCACGGTCTCCCTACAGTTCAGATGGATATAAAGGCGGCTTTCCTCCACGCTCCTCTGGACAAAGAAACCTTTATTAAATTTCCTGAAGGTTACCCCTCCAAATTCCCTTATCTTTGACTTAAGAAAGCTCTCTATGGACTAAAACAGGCTCCCAAGAGCTGGTTGGACACCTTTCGATCCTGGATCCTCAGTCAAGGCTTTGTTACATTGGTATCCGATCCTTGCCTCTTCGTCAACAGATCCTCCTCCACCTACGTCTTTGTCTACGTTGATGATCTTGTTATCTTCGGCAAGTCAAATGATTTTCGCCATAAACTGAAGAAAAACTTCAACATCTCTCACAAGGGTCCTATAAAAAAGATCCTGGGCAATCATCTTGTTCAGGACGCTTCCCTCCAGCTCCTTCATCAACCCAACCACATTGAAACCGCCCTTTCCAAACTCGGGTTATTTAACACCAAACTGATATCAACCCCAATGACTCCCAACGTGAAACTGAGGGGGGCCTCTGACTTCAAACATAACAAATTCATCAACTTAGGAATTAACTATTGCTCGGCAACTGGCTATTTAAATTTCATTGCAAGCCGCACTCGCCCTGACCTTTCTTACGCAGTATCCAACCTGTCTCAATTCAACGCCAAACCTGGAACAATTCACTGGAACAAAATGAAACACGCCTGGCAATATTTAAAGTCCACGCGGTCTATGGCTCTCCGTCTCAAATCCACCTCCTTCAAGTACAACCTTGAGTGTTTCAGCAACTCCGATGGCGTCGACGACCCTTCCACCCGCAGAAGTCACACGGGATTTATCATCCTTCTCTACGGCTGTCCTGTGGCCTGGCATAGCAAGCTGCAACCAACTGTGTCACTATCATCCACGGAAGGAGAGCTTAAAGCCTTGGTTCTTGCCACCCAAGAAAAGATCTGGCTCACCAACCTTCTACTTGACCTAAATCAAGATCTTAAACTCTCTCATTGTGCAAATATAGACAATAAGGCCCTGCATGACATCGTCAATCATGACTCTCACCATGGCTCATTGAAACATGTGGATACTCAGATACGATGGCTACGCAAACAGAAGGCTAACGGACATCTCATCACCAATCTCATCACGTCCGGCCGCATGATCGCCGACTGCCTCACCAAGCCAGCAATCAGACCTTCAGTTTCCTTACTCACATCCGCAGTCCTCCACACTCTCACTCCTAGACACGGCGGCATGTTGAGAGATGAGTGACATCCCCGCTCCGGCTCCGTCAGAACCAACCTCAAATGAGGATACTCCATATCCAGATAATCCTCATTCAATTAATTTCAAATAGACGCTCATCATCATTTGACGACGAATTCTCCTCACATCAATTTCCAATCCTCTTCCTATTTAAATTCATCTCCAATCACACTCCTCAATCCTCATTCCCCATCGACCATCTTCATTCCCCATTGACCATCTCCTCTCTTCCGCTCCTCATTCATCCTCATCCTTTCTCCTCACCATTCACTTCCTCACCATTCAATCTCCAATTCATCAAATCATCTTCCTTGATTCAATCAACCTCATTGATCCAACTTCCTCCACCTATCCAATCAACTCTTCAACTTCAATCATTCAACCTATTTGTCCTCATACCTATTTGTCCTCATCTCTCCAATCCAACCTTCAACTCATCTGTCAACCACAATCAATCTCTCAATTCCTCAAGTCATCACTCATCTCAAGCTCTGTCTAGCACACACTTGTGCATCTTCTTCTATTGGTCCTTTGTTGCAATCAGATCATTCAACTCTTCATTCCCTCCTGGGTGTTACAAAAATATTTAAATGTAACTGGGATGAAGGTCCAGAACCTTGTGAATAAGGGATTGATGGAAAGGTATAAATTTGATGGTAATTGGTAGCAATGGAACAAACACTATCTGAGGAAAGATGATGTGGGAAAAGAATTGAACAAAATAAGTTCAAGTTTGTTCAGAGTTCAATAGAACAAGGCAGTTGTAAGTAACAATGCCTACAAGCTAATAAATCTGGTTGTTGGCAGAAGATTAGGAAAGATCAACTAAATCCCAACCAACCTCCAGGTTCTCAATGAACCTTCCCAACTCTTGGTAATCAAGTGCTTGAAGGGTACCAGATAAATGTGGTTGGCCATACAAAACAAAGAAATTTGTTTTATGAAGCTCTAGAAGCAAGGAAATAACTAATTTGAACAAGAATAACCCAACACTTCTCAAGGGACTCAAGAGTAGTGTCAAAAAAATTCAACTTCAAGGAAAATTAGGGAGGTTTAACACTCCAGGTTTCAAGCTTAAAGAAACCTCTCAGTCAAACGTGACTGGTTCCAGAAAGACAATCAAAGAATGATTGAGACTGGTATGGTTGGAAAAGCGGATCAAGCAGTGGTATAACACACTCAAGGATCCAACCAAATGAATTATTCTTCAACCAGCAAGGCTATTGGTAGGTGATACAGATAAGGCCACAGAGGTGCGGATCAAGGATTTGAGTATGGAGGCTCAAGGATCAAAGGGCAATCATAGATATACCCTGGATAAGATGCTTGGATAAAGGGGAACTGGCCCCACAGATTATTTATTTCTCAAAAATGAGGGATGAATGGATTCCTGGATGATGGATGAATCAATAAGATGGGGCAAAAGGCAGGTGAGAGCCCCTCATTTTATAGGAAAGAGAACCTGTTTACTACTTACAAAAGATAACTACAAATGAGTGCAGAATATATATATATATATATATATATATATATATATATATATATATATATATATATTAGATGATGGTATCAGGAAAAACAAGCAGTGAGAAATAAAAAAAATTGGCAACAGGAAGCACATGTCATGTGAAAAAAAAATAAAAAAGATGAGGAAAAAGGAAGCCTGCCCATGTCAAGAAGGACAGCAGGCAGCGGATGAATGTCTGCAACTTTGCAGATGTGAGGTTGCAGCAGGCAACGGAGGGTGATTAGAAAGATAGCGGGGAACCAATCAAGCCAATGTAAGGATAAAGAGACTCAGCATTGGATATTACAATTGGGATAAGTCAGAACAAGGGATAAATTGACACATGCAAGATTTGGGACTTGACAGGTTGAGCACTTAGGTTGATAGGGCAATGAGGATGATTCAGGGATGAACTGGGCAATTGAATGTCTAAAATAGGTGAATCTACTGAACTGGAGATTGGTCACCAAAGGAGCGCAGGGGTTACTAGGAGGAGTTGGGCAAGGATTTGAAGAACCACTTTTCCAACAATCAAGTGAAGATATTAAGATGACTGATAGATGCAAGATTGTTAGGAGGAAGGATCTCAAGAATGGGTTAGCAAACTGAGCAAAAACTTGAGTGGCAATGAGCCGGTTGACTTGAGTGGATGGAGGCAAAAGAACTGGCAAGCAATGGCACTGACGGCCTCAAGCAACCACTTGCTGGTCCATCAGGTGATTGATCCAAGGGTGACAAGGTGATGGGGATGGGATGGTTATGTTGTTGTCAATAGGAATGACTTGATGATGGCTGTTGGCAATGCTGACAGCTGACTGGGTGAAGAGAGGTCAATAGGATGGCAACAGTGCTGATGGAGATGATTGGCAAGGGGAAATTGAACAATCCTTTGTGTGTGCTTGGCCAAAAATTTGGGCAGCAAGCGCATATAAGGAGGAGGAATTGAATGGGAGAGCTGGGGATTTGAAGAACCCAGGGGGGGCCTACCTAGACCACTAGGACATTGAGAAGTCAGGAGAATGAAAAATAGAAGGGTTGCCATAATGATAGTGGAGAATATATATATATATATATATATATATTTGATTGAAGTTGGATGAAAGAATGTAAAAAAAAAAAAAAAATTCCCTGTTACATGAGGTGTCTCAAATTGGTCACCACACCGTGTGGGGCTCTACACAGCTCAAATTTAATTGTGTAGCCATGCCAAAAAACTCAAATGAGTTGTGTACACAAATCATTTGAGTCATGAATTTAACATTGCCCATTTTTTTATTATTTTTTTAAAAACAAGTTTCACTATGAACAGAACCACTTCATCATCTTTTCAGCAGGATATCACCAACCAAACCCCAAAACAAGGCTTCAGTTTCACATCTATGGGTACCTGGAAAATGTAGCAATCCAGTTGACCTGCTACACAACACTCTAAATTTGCCAAGGTGTAATCCAAATTTCAAATTTCCTTGAGCTCTAGAGCTTTCTTGGAATCATAACAAGTCAGCCCCCCAGCCAAATTTCATTTGTGCTCACTACCTTTTCAAAGATATATCCCCAACCCAGTTGATCATTGTTGTGTGATCCATGGGGGAAAATACAGGGATGCACATATGTGCTACCTAACAAGCCCCGGGTTGCGGCTGAATTAGAGATGTTGCTGATGCCATCCTTTGCTCCGCAATCTCACACTGCCTGTTGGGGCGCCAGCAGTGGAGCGTTTGCGCGGCACATGCAAGGAGGAGGCTTATTGCATATATGCAATTCACCCAGTTCGAGCGAAATTTCGGGCACAGCAAAGTTTGACCCTAAGAAAAAGAAGGAGCAGGGCAGGGCAAGTCGAAGTAAGCTGAGCTCAACTTCAAACTATCGGAATTCATCCGCAAGTAATACCACTTCATCATGGCATCCACAACGATCCTATCGGAAAACGTCCCCTCCAGCTCCGCAAATCAGCACTCTACGACCATGATTTCGGTCAGATTGACGACCAAATCGGTTCGATACTCGATACCAAATGCCAAATACATGATCCCATCAGACTGGAGAAGATTTCAACTGAGTGAACTAATTAATAAAGTGCTCCAAAATTGTTAGTCCTTCTTTCCTCATCCAGATTCCGAATACTTCCCCAGATTTCATGATGCTTCATTCGGTACTGAGAGATCACGACCATTGACGTTTTCACCTTGGGTCATAGCCCAGCCTGTACCTTTTGATTTTTTAATCAGCGATCAACTGCTTAGGACATCTTTGAAGAGTTTCATTGAATCGCATGGTCTTTCAACTGAATCAGTACTTGAAATTGAATACCTTGAGAGTGTCTTACCTCCTAAATATATCTCAAGTTTTGAACATGACGATTGGATTTCAGATTTAAGTATCTCCCAGCAAGGGTTAGTTACTAGTTTGTTGGCATTCATTTCCTAGGTCTAAAAGTTTTACATATCTCATGTTAAACCGAAATTATTTTGCGAACTCCAGAATGTTTTTGACCGCCTGCTACGACTCGAAGCTTCGAATGTTTTCCTCGGCCGACTCGAGTAAACCGGTGCTCACGATATCAGGTCATGAGCAACCTGTCTTATCGATTACCTGGATCAATAGCCCTAACCATAGCTTTCCTCGGATAGCCAGCGGTGGCTTGGATCGAGTGATCAAAATTTGGGAAATTTCGCCCCCTAAAACGGATACATTCCAGCCGGATCAAGCTTATTCATTCAAGAATACGCATGTCTTGCCGCTGCATAAGTCTCCAGTCAGTACGATCGAAGCATATCAGGCCGATTCATCAGCTACGCGGTTGCTCACCGGTGATTGGCAAGGTGTTTTGGCATTATGGGACCTGTCATCCCCTCATGGAGACCAACTAATAAATCCTGAACTTGCCGAGGTTTCAAACGAAGATCCTCGCAGTATGAAGAGACGAAAGAAGAATCAGAACCTCCAGTCATCAGGAGCTAACGTCATTTCAAAGGAGCCGATCCAAGTTATCCATGCTCATCAATCAAAAGTTGCCCGAGGATTGTTCTCGAAATCAGATCCTCACAAGATTTTTACAGCCTCACATGATCATTCCGTCAAAAGGTTCGACTTGGAGACTGGAATGGAAGAATGGTCCAAATTGGCTGGACCGGAAAAATGTTTGCTTGATCTTGATGAATGCGGGGGGCGAGAGGGCTTGCTAGTGACCGCGTGTATGGATCGAACAGTTTCTTTTTGGGATTGTCGAGATGGTAGAGTCCATTTGAACTTTGTCTTACACTCTTTGACCGGGTGCTTTCTGACGATGAATCCTTTTCGTTTCGTAATTCGCTTCGTGCTTGTGTCTCATGGGGAAATTGATCCTCAATTCAAGCCACCCACAACCTTTCATTGGCGCTGTATGGACATACTGCCCCAGTATCATCAGTCGCATCCAACCCATCAAGGTCGAATTCCCTGCAGATTTTATCGGGCTCTTTTGATGGTACATGTAAAATCTGGGATACCCGTTCCCCAAAACAGTCCCTCTACACTCTTTCAAACGCTGAAAATCGAACCAAAAATCCTACAAGTCAAAATCCAAACCAGAAACTCGGATCTCAAAAAATATTATCCGTCGGTTGGAATTCAGATGGTAACTTATTAGGGTGTGGCGGAGAAGACCGGCAACTATCCATCCATTCCGTCAATTAATCGCGCAGAACCGTTGCAACTTCAAATTAGGATCGTGATGGGGTTTGGGTCTGTTGTGCAATCATGAACTTTTTTTTTCTGGTCATGAAAAAGTGCTCACGATAGCGGGCGAGTCCAGGTAATCGTGACTTGGTATCGGTGCCATTGAATGCAAGAAATCAGGAAGTCAGAGTTTTTCCACTAGTTTGACATAACCACAGATGGAAATAAGTATCCACAACGTGAGACAAAGAAACACATAGGTAAGCAGGAATGATTCGGGGACACTAAAAACTTTTCTTGAGTTGAAATTCAACCAAGACAACAACTACCCCAAGTGTACGTGACCCAGATGTAGCACAAGTCCTTTTTGGTAAGACAGCTGGCTCAGGCTTTGTGGTTTCAAGGAGCCCTGAAGTCAAGGTTGAGTAATGATACCACAAGCATGCAGCCAACTGATTTGTTGAGAGAAAAAGTGTCCAACATGCTTGAACTGAGTAGTATAGAAATTCATTGAGGTCCCATGGGAAAGTTTGCCAATCTTAGCAAAGCTACAGGCCTAGTGGATGGTGATGGCTGGGATTGGGTGTTTGGGAGAACAGCGCAACAACTTCTCAGTCAACTGAAAGTGGGATGGTTTTACTGATTGATGAAGAAGAAAAAAGATTTCTATATCAAGAATTAATCACCATCAGTCTCAATTAGGGCTATATCTGTTAGGAATTTCAAATCAGACTAAGCTAAATGTATCAGTGCTCTTAATACAGGGACCAGATACTAAAGCTGGTATGTAGGAGTGGTATTGATTGTATCATGAGTGATGGGTTGACAACATGCTTGGGGTGTGTTCAGTTTTTTTTATACACTTGCCTTCTAAGGCTGGGAATTTCAGCAATGCTCAAGTTTGATCACTATCATCAAAAAGGGCCATCAATTGGACAGAGAATGAAATAATCAAAGTTGGTTAAGGAAGAATGATCACCAAATACTTGTCAAGTATTGGTTACCTTAAGAGTCAATATTTGAAAATTTTTGTTTTGGGAGAAGCTCTAGACAAAGATAAATTTATGATTCTTGGCTCAGATGACAGTTTTGAAAAAAAAAGAAAAGAAAAAGGTGATCTTCAACATTCTAGTAATAGAGATGATGATGAAATTCAATGAGGGGATATTCAAAAAGTGATGGACAAGCATTTGTGCTGTCACAGATAATAACAACTCTTGGGGTTGATCTTAGTAGTGGCTAGCTAGCTTAGTCTAGCTAGAGAAGCCAGGTGTCACAGAACTATTTAATCCCCAATTTTTTCTCCTGGGATGGAAAGTGTTCTTTATCTGTTACCAGTGCACACACTCAGGCCATTTGTGAGAATTTTTTATGCTCATATCTTTGTGGCTGATTATCTTGGGAAGCCTAAACAATAATAGGTATTTGGAATTTTGTTTCCTTTTTCTATTTTCTCCTTTGGTCTGTGGTGACCACCAGACACACCAAAGCTCACTGGCTTGATTCTCAACATCCCCTTATGCTAGGTAAATCTTGTGCACATGATCCATTTAGTGATTTTAGGGAATTGTCAACAGTGGCTGTGGCTAACCATGTAGTGAGTAATCCAGCTTGGTTTTGTTTAGAGGGAACATTTTTTCAGAGAAATTCTTTTTCTGCTTTAAATCTTGCAAATATGATGAAGTCTTATGGCAATATGCTTACAAAAAAGGTTTTCTAGGGCTTCCTGGCTTGTAGCTAGATCAAAGTATCCTTTATTTGCAATGAAGATGGTAGTTGAAACAAGAGGCATGAATTCCAATCCTTTTATGAGGTGATAGATCCATATGGATTTGTTGTAAAAATCCTTGAAAAGTTTTTATCTTACTTTGGTCATTGATGACAAAATTTTTTGCTGATGGTATGATCTTAAAAATAGTATTTTGGATCCAGACATGGCCAAAATTTCAGCTCTCAATCTATGAGTTTGGATGCAGTTAGCCCAGTCTGCATCAAAAAATAAAAAAAATTGGATGGATGTCAATGTGTTTTTAGGGCAATGTTAAATTTGCAACCCTACGCAACTTGTCCACAACCCAAATTAGGTTGGGTGGCACGGTTTGTGACAAATTTACATTGTGAAAAGTTGCTCCCAACCCATTTCAGTCATGGATGGCCGCTCACAACCCATTTTAGCTGTGAATGGCCACCCACAACCCATTTGGGGTGAGCAAAAGAAAAAAAAAGAAAAGGAAAAGGAAAGAAATTAAAAAGAAATTAAAATAAAATAAATAGAAAATTGGACAAACAAAACCAAAACAAAACAAAACAAAAACACCAAAAAAAGTAAAAAAAAAATAAAAAAATTGGAAGAGAAAATTAAATGGAAATTCCAAAAGTTTCACCACTCTGGGGCCATGAATGCCCAGCCCATATCAATGAACAATAAAAAAGTCTATGTAAAAGCCCTAATGTAAAAAAACCAAAAGTTAAATAAACAATGAAATTCTATGGACCAGCAATAAAGTAAAAAAGGCAAAAAATGCAAGTTCATCTTGTGTCAAGCTGATTCATAGGTGAACTTGTATCAATTGCACCTCAATGGACTAGCCATAAGGTAAAAACAACATAAAAAAGACTTCTATCAAGTCCACCTTGATGGACAGGCCCTAAAGTAAAAACACCAAAAAAAATCAAGTTCAACTTGTGTCAAGCTGATCCCATCACAAGAAGTAAAAATACCCATTATGATGGGATAAGTTCAACACAAGTTGAACTGAATTAAAGATAAAATATCATTCAAAACACTCAACATAATTATGTTAACTAAAAAAACTCAAAATAACAATGTTAAAAATTTGATAACCCTTTATATTAATAGAATTACAAGATCAGAATCATAACCCAAACCCAAATGATGAAATTAAAATGATGTTTATAACATAGAATACAGCATAAGTTGATCTTTGAGATGATCAACCCAAACAGAAGCTTTTTTAGAATTCAAAGAAGCAGGTTTGGAAATAATGGGCAGGATTGGAATCATTTCTCCTTCAAGTACCAGATGAACCCAGTGATTATTGTTGAAAAAGCAAATGGAGATAGAATCTGATTGTTTTTTTACACCAATTTTAATAGGAGTATAAGTACAACATGAATACAATGAAATGAAACATATTGGGCTTCCATAATTATCAGCTATTAATTGGCCCATGTCTAGCTTTGAAAGCCATTTTGAAGAGACAATATTTCCATTGATGTCATTAACATCAAGGATTTGTTCTATCTTTTCAACATCTTTAATGCCACCAAGGATCTTAGAATAGCATTTCTTATTTTCCTCAATGTTTAAATCATATAATTTCTTAATTTAAACCATCCATTTTCATTGTACCCAAGTGATTTTTCAATGACTCTAAATCCACAATTTGCATAACCAAACTAATTCCAAAAATCCCCAAAGAACTTATGTCATTTCTCAGGTATTTGATTTAGGTATTTCACTTTTTGTTCCTACAATCAAAAATTACTTAGCCAAAATTCTAATTGCATTAAAGAAATTGATACTCACCAAAGATGAGCTTCTGTTTAACTCCTCCATTTCTTCTTCTTCCTTGGAAAAAAATCCTGATTCCGAATAAAGGGAGCCTAATTCACTTTTAGTCTCTTCATCTGAACTATGAAATTCAGATGAGGAGCCTTACTGGCATTACAGAAATCATTTTCCCATCAGTTCATTAAACCATAAGAATGAACACTCATAATAAAAGACTTACTATCTGTGGTCTTTTTGATTACCTTCTAACCCATTTTCCCCTCTTAATTTCTCTTTCAAAATGTTCAAATTTTGAAATTTCACAACAAGTTGCTTTGAATTTGGTTCAAACACAGCTGGACCGCAAGACATTTGGCTCAAGCCTTGGGTTGGCCATCAAAGTAGATGCATAATTGACCATGGACTTTAAATATCCAATCTAAATTGTTGAGGTTGTTGCATAAGCATGGAATTCAACTTGTTGAACAATTAGGATTTTCCAAGCACTGGATCTGTGTCATTCTTTCAAAAATAAAAACAATAATTAATCTGAAAATACTATAATTTCTGTCAATCATATAATTTCTGTCAATCCTATAATTGGTACCCTTCAAAAAACCCAAAAAGACAACTTAATTCACTGGAAGGGTCATAGTCTAACCTCCACTGAGGATGAACATCCTCAGGCACAATGGATCCTCTTGATGCTAGTATTTCACATAAAATTTGGGAAAATGGCAAGCCCATTGTTTTCAATAAGAATTTGAGCACACCTTTCCATCATGGTTGCACTTTAACTTCTCAAATTGTTTTCCAATGAGTTTAATTGCCTCAATTGACAATTTTTAACCCAAAGGCAAAAGTTCTTTTGGAAGAATGGTTTCTAAATTTATTCTGGACTTTTCAAGTTTCCCATGCACTGATTGTATTTGGCTCTCAATGTTTCCTTCAAGGTGTTTCCACACATCCTGAAATTAACTTTTTGAAATCAGAATGGGCCCCTCCTACCCAAGACATTGGTTTATTTCCAAAGTCAGGGTTGACAAAAGTCCATGCCATTACAAAGGTCTCTTTGATAGGGAAAATGTTTTTTTCCATATAATTGAGAACATCCTCATGGTCTTTCAAGAAAAACTGCATACAAGTTTCAACATAAGCATTCCCAGCAGAGATTAACAGAAGAAGAAATAAATTAGCCTACTCTGAGTTCTGCATCATTGACTTCTACCGCCCCCTTGGTTATAGAGGCCACATAATTTGCCCACAGAATCATAAAACTTTGCCATCCTTCATTTTCATTACTGAAGCAAACTTTACAATTTTCTTGAATATTTTTAGGCAATTTCCAAGAGAACAACTTTCTGGATGGCTCAGAGAACCTATGTTCAACAGCAAAAATCAGAGCTTTTTCACGGTCTGTCACAAAGAATTTGGGAAGCCTCTTGGTATCATAAGCCAACTCCTTTAATGAATTCAATTTCCAACTGTAGAACTCATACATTTATTTTGCTATAAAAACAAAAGCCTTTGTAAAATTTTTCCTGTTGGCTGTCATTCCTAAAACATGCAATAGAGGGATGTTTTACCTATTTTTTTTATAAGTACAATCCAACAATGCAATATGATGGAATTTTTGGCCAATTTTTATATACTTTGGATGAGCCAAGAAAAAGGCTTCTAAGTGACCCTCTCCAACAAATGTGGACCTGGAAACCCACTGGGATTCCTAGAGCATTTCAAATAGAACATCCATAACATCTTTCCCATCCAGTTCCACTATCTTTAAATTCCCCTTAGTGTTATAGATTGTTCTATCATCAATTTAATCTCCACCAAAAATCTTGCTCAATTTAATTTTAAGTTGCACCATATTGAGCCCATCTTTCAGGCCTTATTTAAGTTGATCCAGGGCTTGACCAGAGATGCTCCTCTGTTGAGGATGCACCAAGGGGTTTCCAGATTGTTGATGATTGTTTTGGCCATTTCTAATGGAATGATGCCTCATTGGATCTGCTACTGTAAGACTTGCACAGTACATGAATTGACACCTGGCTTTCCTTATGTGAGTTTGCCTTTGCCTTTGAGTCAGGCAAGGCCCTTCATATAAACCAAATCTTTCACATGCTAGATCAACATATTAATACTTCTTTGAATTGAACTTTTTCAATGCATAGCCATGCATGGCTGCCAATCTTTGACAATAACTATTGAATTATTTCCTACTAGGAAAGTATATCACAGGAGGAGGGTCAAGAAGTTCTGGCACCTTATAGTTACACCCCACATAGTTATGTTAGTATTGATCAAGCCAAATCTTTCTCAGTCAAATGGCATATGAAATATGACCCACCACCTTGATTCAATTCCAGTTGTGAAGAAAAATCTTGTTCCTCAATTGTAACCCTAAATGAGGATGCAATTGGGGCTTCCAATTTATTCTTTTTCAACTACCTCCCCAAATACCTAGATTCCACCAAAGCTTTGTTAACAACACTTTTAATTAAGTACTTTAACGCAGCCATGTTTAAACCAGGGGGATTTTGGCTTGCCACTGTTCCCATGATCCCCAAAAAAACCCAAGTCAGTTTAATGTTCACTCAAACTGCTTCCAACAAATCCAAAGTGTACTCACTTTTGTGTTGAGAGAAAAATTATCCAATGGGTGATTATTGTTTTGCAACTAGTCTTTTTTTGGAATTTTTGATTTCAAAGTTTCTTTTTATGGTCCAATAGTCCCACATAGTATGCCATATACCCAAATTAGGGTTGATGGCACTCAAATGTGGTCCAGGGGTGCCTAGGTACCCTGATTCCCCCTCAAACAGCCATTTTCCCCCAAATGGGCCAGGAAAACAGGCACAACCCCCGCTCATAACTTTCAAATCCCCCAGGGGGTCATGAATCCCCATTGCAACCCTTTCAGAGTTGCAAATCCCCAATTACAACTTGAAAAATGTTTCAATTGGGGATGCACAGGTTGTGAGCAACTTTTCTTGCTCCTTTTTGAGTGGTGATTTGCTTTTCACAACACATATGGGTTTTTCACAGAAATTCACACCTGTTTGCAACCCCAGGGTTGTGAATTTAACATTTCCCTTATTTTTAACACAACAGAGGCCACTTGATTAATTTCACTTGAGTTAAAAAAATAACTGAGGTTGCTGCTTTATATTGAAGATCACCAGGCCTATTGACAAATTTAGAAAGGAAGCTAACTTGCATTGTGTTTTTGGGTCCTTTGAATATTCTTGAGTAATTCAAGGATTAAATAAGAACTTGGTAATTGATTCCTCTACATAATAATTTGAGATAATCTTTTCTGGAAGGAAGTTATAGCTTGGTCAATGGGAACGTTGAATAATTTGAAGCCAGAAGATCAGGAAGATTGAAATCAGATGGCTTCTGGATGATGTATTTTTTTAAGTAATAGAATAACTTCCAGTTCTATTGATTCTCATTCAAAGAAAAAACTAGGCATCACCTCAAGACTTGATTTCAAAATTTGAAGGTATCAAGGTCTCCTCAAAAATTCCCTGTTATATATATATATATATATATATATATATATATATTTACAGAAGAATTCTTTCACAGGGAATTACCTCTATTCTTTCTAATTTTTCATTTATTTCAAATTTTTTTGTGATTTATTGGTTGTTTATTCACTAAAATGATCTGAAATTAGAAAAAAAAAGATAAATTTTCATGATTGATTATTCAATTATTCAATTATTATTTCTAGAATTCAATTGATAAATAAATTAAATTGTTTTTATTTTTTATTAATAAAAATGATATAGATAATAAACTATGCTAGAATATTCTAGAATATGATCTAAAGAAACAACAAAATCTCATACATCTTTTATATAAACAGCTTTGATGATTGAAAAATTGTACACAACTTTAGAAATATCTTTTTTTAATTGCAAAATTCATCACTATTTTATTACTATTTGATTATCATTAAGCTATTATTAGGGCGTATAAAAGTTAGAAAATCCACCATTAGAAACCCACCTTTTTTTTGCAAAACCTTCCATTTTTAATGGTGGGTTTCTGAAATACACATACCCCCTAACTGCTGTATTTTGAAATGGTGTGTTTCATGGAAATGGAGGGTTTCAAACATCAAACCCGCCATTATCATCCATCCACCATCCTTAACATGCAAAACACCCATCCAAACCTCCACATCCTTCTCACCCTCAAGCCTTGGAAATATTCTACTAAGCCAGAAAATTGATTTTTTCAGTCACCCACAAGTGGACCCCAGTCAACTCCTAAACCATGCTCCTCCTCCCCTCCCAGTCACTGGAATCCAACACTCACCCTCCTCCTTCTCACCCACTCATTGGACTCAACCACTCACCACCAACAACAAGCTCACAACACCCACCAACCCACCATCACCCTCTCCATCTCCAGGTCAGTCTCTTTGTCTCAACTCCCTTTTTTATTTTCTTGCTAAAACCCCCCCTTTCCTCTCCTGTCTTTGTTTCCAGCCCACCCTGGTATTCCCTCCCCCCCTCTCAATCCACCCCCCCTTGCTGCACTTGTGATAACCACTCTGCCCTTGCTTCCTCCCTCCTTGTTGGCGCACCAGACCCCCCCCCCCCTCCCACTGCACCCCCTCCATCCACAGCCACCGCCAAAGCAACCCCTCTCCCCATCCTCAACAACCCCCCCCCCTTCAACCAAAAACCGCCCCCCCCCCCTTCAACCAATGGACCCCACCCCCCCTTTGACTAATTGACTTCCCCCCCTCCTTCAACTGAAACCGCCCCCCCTTCAACCAATTGATGGGCCAATTGACAGCCCTCCCCCCTTTGATTGATCAGGGGGCCCATTGACCGCCCCCCCCTTTGACCAACCAACAGGCCAATTAACCATCCCCCCCCTTTGAAAAATGCATGGGCAAAGGGTTGAAGAGGTGATGAGTAGCTGTGAGAAGAGACAGACCACACATTGCCCAGGTGGGGGGGGGGGGGGGGGGAGAATGCATAGAGTGATAAGGAGAGTAAACAAATTTGGTATTGATTCAAGTGTGTGATGAGCAGAATGTGAACTGGGATGATCATTTTGGGCTGGGGGTAATTATCTGATGAGGCTGAGCATTTGGAAAGGCACATTGGCTCATCTGGCAATGGCACACTTAGCTTAGTGGTCAAAGCATCACTCACCAATGTTGAGTTCATGGGTTCAAATCCCATAGTGTGCAATGAAATTTTGGCTTATAACTCTGCCACTGCCCTCAAAATGTTATAAAAAATTGAATCCCTTATTGATGCTCACCCCAAGTGCAGCAGGTGCCTAGGAGGGAACAAGATGGGAGTAGATGATTTTAAAAAAATACAGAGACATGGATAGAATAGGGCTTGCAACCCTAAAAATGTTATACAATGAATTGGATCCCTTCTTGATCCTCACCCAAATCAAAGTATACGGTTGGGAGGAAACAAGATGGGAGGAGATGATTTGACAAACATTGAGAAGTAAAAATAATAGGGCTTTCAACCCTCAAAACTTTCTACAATGAATTGAATCCCTTCCTGATCCTCACCCCAATCAAAGTATATGGTTGGGATGGAACAATATTGGAGATGGTTTGACAAACATAAAGAGATGTGGAAAGAATAGGGCTTAAAAAACTCAAAACATTATACAATTGATTTAATATATTCTTGATCCTCACCCCAAATTTAGTATCTGGATGGGAGAAGATGATTTTGGGAACCATACAGAGACAGGGAAAGAATAGGGATTGTCAGCATTGGCTAATGGGGCAAAGTTTGGATTGATAGTTCTTAAATTGCTCCTGCATCTTTTTGGATGAAAGATCCAGCTTACCTTTGGTTTTATTCTTGAGTTCATTGGCCATCAGGAGATAACCATTAACAATAGAGGAAGGAGGTTGGCCAAATTGTGTTTCATTGTTGGATCCAAAGCAATCATCATAGTTGGACAGAATTTTGAGCCAGTTTAAAAGGATGATGTGATCAGCTCTCTTGAGCTGACTTGAGCTTTTGGAAGTTGATGGGGGGGATTTTTGGATGTTGAGTTCCTGGGGGATGTTTGCTTTGGTTGAGTGGACTTGTGGGGGGAGTTTTGCTGAGGGGCTATTTAAAAAGAGTAAGATGGATGAAGGGATGAAGCAATAAAGTGATGAAGAAATGTGAGAAAAGCAGGGATGAAGCAATGAAGCAATGAAAGAGGGGATGAAGTGATGAAGCAATGAATCAATGAGAGGTTGGATGTGATGAAAGCGGAAGCAATGAGAGGTTGGATTTGATGAAAGCAATAAAGTGATGAGAGTGATGAAGCAAGGTGAGAGTGATGAAGTGATGAGGGGATGAGAGTGATGAAGTGAATAGGATAGAAAGAGATGAGAGTGATGAAATGATGAGAGAAATGAAAATCAATTTTTTTTCCAATGAGGTTGGAGGTAGAATATTTCCAATGAGGCCGGAGGTTGAAACCAGGGGTGATGATGTGGAATGACGCATGGTTGAGCTGGTGAAAGCCTTTATATACTTTGATCAAAAAAAATCATTTATTTTGAGGTAGCTTTGACATTTCTGATGTGAAATAAGTGGGCTTTTTTGATTTTTAATGGTGGGTTTGAAATGGCAGATTTGGGTTAAAACCTGCCATTAAAAAATGGCAGGTTTGCTTAACTTTGATATGCCCTATTATTATTCTTTTCTATCTTTGAAGAAATACTACAATATACCTTTTTTTAAGAAAAAAGAAAAAGGGCATCATTTTTTTCATGCTCCCAATCCTTACTCTTGTGTGGTTTTGAAATCCCCACAACATGCCACATCCATACAGTTTTTATTAAATTTGTGTGGTTTGTTGAATTTGACAAAAAAAATCTAAAAAATAAGGGGACATCTAAAACCTCTCCAATAAATTTTTGAGAGTCTTTGGTGGATTTCAAGGCCTTCAAAATTAGGTTAAAAATTTGAAAGAAAAATGACACATCAAAAATGTGTTCACTTTTCTTAATATTTTTTTCCCAATTATTTTGGAAAATCTGAAGAGACAGAAATTTTCCAAATTTAACAGAAAATTCAAAAATGATTTTGAATATTTTGAGTACTTCATTTTCCTGCAAAAAATGGGATTAACATGAAAAAAATGATGTTCTGTTCAACTTTTTTTCCTCATCTTTCTGAAGAATTTTCTGAATTTTGAGCTTGCAGTCTTCTAGGGGGAATTGAAAAGGGAAAAAAAATTATTTGTGGATTTTGAGGATGAATTATTTACCTCAAAATAGTTGATTCATCTACAACAATAACAGAAAATTTTGGTTTTGGGGTGTGCTTTGGAGCTATTTCTGATACTATTTTTATTATTTTTATGGAAAATCTGAGTTTATAATTTTGAAATGCACTTCAAATGACACAATTATATCTTTCTCATATTTTTTGCACCTTTTTTTAGCCCTCAAATGTCTAACCTCATATTACCATTTTTAGACCCCTTTTGGGGGTAGGTCAGCATTTTTAGACTTTTCTATATGAATAATCTGATAATCAATATGATTTTGAATGATTTACTGCCTAATAATCATCTCTTTGGGTGTTCCAATCCTCTCCTCAACCATTAAATAACCTTTTAACATTTAGAATCCACACCACACCACACCAATCATCACCGATCCCATTTATCACCAATCATCACAACTCAAAACCAATCAGCCAATCACACATTACTACTCACCACAAATCAACCAATACAATTCAAAACTCAAAATACACTAAATAAAACCTCCTGATAAAAAAATTCAATCAAAAATAAAAAAATAAATCTTCAACAAAATTTTCTCAACTTCTTTTGATTTTTTTCCCCAATCAATAACAAATCAAACCAACATAAAAAAACTAACCAAAAAATTTTTTTTATTTAAAATCTCAAGTCCCTGAACTATTCTTTTCTCTTAATTTCTTAATATTTTTGCTTTATATACTCTATTTAAAAATCCAAAGTCTTCATACAAAACCCATCTCAAAATCAAAATCAAAAAAATTCTCAACAACACATCAACCCACTTTCACTATCTACCTCTGCTGCTTCTTCTTCCCCTCCTTAAACTGATTTAGATAAACCCCATGATTCCACCCCTTTGGCTCCTCCAACTGAATTATCATATAATTCAAAGGGGTAACTTGTGGATGCTGTTCAAGGGTGAGCTAAGTGCTATGGATATGCCATTTCCACCAAAGTATTCAATGCTAAGGAGCAAAGATATAATTACTAATAAGACAAATTTGGGGAATATAAACCCAATTTTGATAAAAAAAGACTTTCAAAAGCTAGAAAAAAAACATTTCCTTTCCAATTCTCTGGAAGATTTTAAAAGAGGACTGGTCTTTGGAAAATAAAAATCTAATGCTGTGATCACAATTATCCTCCATAAACTGATCCATCCACCCATCCATTTCATAGAAGGATTCAGGGGGCTCCAGAGAATGTGGTTCATTCTTTAAACAAAGCTGGGGTTCCTCCCCTCACCATCCTCAATTCCTTAATGCAATCCTCCACCTATCCCATTTTCCAAAGCCTTAGTATCATCTATAACAAAAGATCAAAAATTACAAAAGAACAACTGGAAGGAAAATAACCCATAGAATAATAATTAAATTAAGAAAATCTTATTTTTCAGTATGAAATTAATAATAAAAATAATCATATTAGTTTTTTATTAATTTATCACCCAGATTTTATAAAATTAATCAAACTCTTTCCATTGGTATTAATTTTGGATGGTATCTATAAAAAAACAAATTCTATTCCTCTTCTTCACATTGTTGGGTTCAAAAATTGTGCTAGAACCTTCTATGTAGGTTTATATCAAGAAAAAAAAGGAAAAATTTGAATGGGCTATCCTTCAAATTCATAAAATATTAGAAGATGAAGAACCCAAAGTCATTGTGACAGACAAGGAGCATGCCCTCATTAATTAAAAAAAAATATTTATTTCCCTACTCTAATCATCTACTCTGTTTCTGGCATATTTTCAAAATCATTCAAACACACTTTAGAAAACACTTTGAATCTGAATAAGAATGGATTATCTTCAGAAAAAACTGGAAAATGCTGGTAAAATCCAAATCTGAAGGAACATACCAAAAAAATTTCACTAAACTCACTCTAGCATGTATTACTCCAACTTATGACTACCTTCTTGAAAACTAGATTCCTCTAAAAAGGAAATTTCATTAATATGCTGCAAACAAGCAAATTCATTTTGGGAATACTAGTAAAACCAGAATAGAATTCCTCCACTATTATTTTAAATGATTTATCACTACTTCTTGTGGTTCCTTTTCTAATTTATTCAATCAAATCTTTTATTAAATTTGAATTCAAATCCATGAAACAGCCATTCAAACCTCCAAAAAATAATTAAATAACTTCATTAGTGTTCCATATTGCTTTGAACAACTATCTCAAAAAATCAACCACTATGCTCTCAATATTTTCTATTCCTTTCATATTTCAGCAGAAAAATCAAGTACCTGTTCTGATTGTGATTATTATTCTTTCATGGGAATTACTTGTGTACAAAAAGTGAAGAAGGTAAAACTCAAGAAGCAAAAACATTTGCTTGAGGATTTTCATCCCCAGTGGCATTTCTAACCTCATATTTGAGCATGTTTTTTTATCAAAGAAAATAAATTAAAAATTGATTTCTGAATTTCTTTGATTTATTTTAAAATCATAAATAGCTTGCTGAGAATGACTTATGCCAATAATCTCAATCATCTTATGAGTCACCTTCCCAATTGACCAATTTAGACTGGTTTCAGGATGAACTCTTTCAAAGAATTCCTTAAGTTGCGCCCAGGAGAAAAACATTTTTACCTTGGAGAAATGATGAAACTGTTGAAAAGGAAGTATCAACTGACTTCAATTCAAGAACCCCTATCAAATCAAGAAAGGAAAATTTGTGGAAGACACAAAGGAGCCATCAATGAAGGAAAAAATTTTATCATCATTCCTCTAAGAGAGATCCATCTGGGTTTGAATATGTTGGAGGAACTGAGAGAAGAGGAAGAAAAAGGACTCACCAATTGGGTAAAGAAATGGTTATTTTCTAATTTTTCTGATTTTTTCCTCTATCTGTTTTTCATGGAGTTTAAAAAACTTTGATTGAGAATTGGTTTTATCTAATTCCAGACTCCAAGGAAAAGGAAATGAAAGGAAACCCAAGAAAATTCAAAGGGAAAAAAGGCACAGGACTCAGAGAAAGAGGTGATTTCTTTTTTTCAATGTCTTTTTGTGTATTTAATTAGGCTGAAATTTCATTCTGATCAGGATGAATTTATAATAGAAGATGAATAAAGTGAAGAAGAACTACCAGATCCTAAAGAATTGGATATAATCAAGAGAGTTGTTCATTTTTTTGGGGGGTGGGGGTGGGGAATCAGTCTAGTTTTTCTTGTTTTTATTTATTTTAATATTTTTATTTGTCAATCAGAGGTCAGGAACCATCATAAATAAGAAGTTTTTTTTTTGAATAATTTGAGTCATGGTAATTTTAAGAGTATAAAGAGAATAAAATGAGAAGATCCAGATGTAGATCCTTATAGGATTCCAAGGAATCCAATCTTTTATCCCACAGCTACAGCTATTGAAGCTGAAAGTCTGAATATTTTTCTGAAATAATCTTGCTTTATGGTTCATTTGTTAACCTTTCCCTTCTTTTGTAATTATATTAAAGGTCTCAAAAGTTTCTTTTTCCTCTTCTGATGATTTTGAATAGATAACCATTGATAAATTAAGTTTTTTTTTCATTTCCTCTTAAATAATACTAATTTTTCTTTCCATAGTATCCATACAAAGATTTCATTGTCCCCAAGACAGCAATAACAAAAATTTCACATGTTCAACATGTGATGGGTTATGGTAACTGTGGTTTTAGATAATTAGCAGTTAATTTTTGCCCTAAATCTGAAGATTAGAGTTCAATATATCAGGAGATTATCAAGTAAATGGAATCAAACTCTCTCTTCAAGGATGAAAATTTCATGGATCAAGTCTGGGATGAAAATTTTGAAAAAGAAAGAAAAAGTCTCAACCACCCTTCTGGGCCTGCCCCTCAAAGTTACTGGATGAAATTAACTTACCATGGTTTCCTGCTGGAAGATAGATAAAAAAGGCCTGCGGTAATTTTATCTAAGTTGATGCCATAAACTTATTTACACCTCAATTCCCCTCAAGCAACAAATTCTCAAAATTTTCCCATATTTTTAATTATTTTGGAATGCTTTAAGCACCTAGTTCATTTCCACTATAATTCTGGACTGTGGAAAGCTCCCAAATTAGATCCCCTTTGAAAGGCTTCTTCTAGCAAGTAATCACAAAAATGGGAGGATTTGTTTCATGATAGCTTGAAACTTGGTTTAAAGATTTTGTTTCCTCCTAAAAATTCTGCACATCCAATAAGAAAAGTAAGAGATAATTAAGGTGTATCAGAGTTAAACAAATTGGCCATTAAAAATTAAAAAAACACTTATTTCACGTCAGATGTGTCAGAATTACCTGAAAATATATGTTTTTTTTTTCAAATAAATATTTAAAGGCTTTCACCACCTCAACAACACATAATTCCACATCATACACCCCTGGTTTTGAACCTCTGATCTCATTGGAAAAATTCTAAATCTAATCTCATTGAAAAAATCTATTCATCAGTCTCATCAATTTAATGCGCTCATCTCTTCATTTCTATCCTCATTGCTTCATCTCTCATCCCCTTGTCACTTCATCACTCTCATAAATTTATAACTCTAATCACTTCCTAACTCTCATTTCTTTATTGCTCTCATCCATTCATCCCTTCATTGCTCTTATGACTTTATCTCCCTCAGAACTTCATCACTATAATCAACTTATTCATCTAATCAATTCCTAACTCTCATTGATTCATTTCTATGATTGCTTCATCCCTTTTTCCCTCTTACTCCTTTCATATGGCCCCTCAGCAAACCTCCCCCCACAATTACACACAAAACTCCAATGCACCAAATCAAACATCCCCAAGGAACTCTAAAAAAAAGAACTTCCCTGTCAGCTTCCAAAGGCTCAAGTCAGCTCAAGAGAGCTGATCAAATCTTCCTTGTAAACTTGCTCAAAATCCCCTCCAACTATGATGCTTGCCTTGGATCCAAAAATTAAAGATGAGTTGGCAAACCTGCATCCTCTAAGGTTATCAGTTATCTCCTGATTGCCAATGAACTGAAGAATAAAACAAAAGTTAGGCAGGATATTTAATCAAAAAAAATGAGGGAGCAATTCAAGAAGGGTAATGTTGAATGTACGGCCCATTGAGCCATGGACACAACTCAAAATGAGCCATGTGGCATGCAACAACATTCAAGCCATTCCTTGTGCCACATGGCTCAAAGAACTGCGTAGCCCACACACCACATTCCGGGCCTGTGAGGGATGCCGCACAACTACATTCCAGATGTGTAGAACTCCACATGGCTTAAATTTAGTTGTGTGGAAACAATGGGGACCACACAGCTTGGTCCGGGCTTGTGTGAAATCCCACATGCCACCAGACCATGGGGAGCCAAAAAAAAAAGGAATGAAAGGTTACTAACAGAACTCATAAACTAAATAAACCTTCCAAAAAAACAGAAATCAACCAAAAAAGCAAAAATTGTTCATTTTCTGGTTAAAAAAAAAACAAAAAAACAAATAAATAAATAAAAAAACAAAAAAACTGGTACTATCCAATGGACTAGCCCTATAGTAAAAAGACCCAAAAAAAAACACAAGTAACTGGACTAGCCCTAAACTAAAAACACCAAAAAAAGACAAGTAACTTGAAAAGCCCTCAAGTGAAAACACCAAAAAAAAGACAAGTAATTGGACTAGCCCTAAAATAAAAACACCCAAAAAAAAGACAATTAAATTCACAAGCCCTAGAGTAAAAACACCAAAAAAAGGGTGATGTTAAATTCATGGCTCCAACAGTGTGGTAGTTGTGTAGGGCCCTACACGGCTCAAATGAGCCATGGGGGCCCAAGGACAACTACAAAGAGCCGTTTCAAACATGTGCAACCCCCGGGGGGTTGTGTAGGAGCCGTGTAAACCCCGGAAGTTGTGCCAGAATTTTGGGCACCCTCTGGACCACACTTGGGTTCTTTCAACCCAAAATTTGGGATTAATGCATACTTTGTGCAACTGTTGTTCCACACCTAGCAATTTCAAAGAGACATTAAAGTGAAACCAAAGTGAAATTAAAATGAAAACTGAAATCATAAATCATATAAAATTCTGCAAACAATTGTTTCTCAACTCAAAAGTGAGAGAAATTTGTTTATCAATTGAAAGTTGGATTGAATACTGAAGTATACCATTGCATTTTTTTTCATGGGAACAGTGGCAAGCCCTCCTTCTTCTGAGATGGCTGCGTGGAAGGTCTACATTGATAGTGCCATCAAAAAAGCTTTGGAAAAAGAAAAAAAGGATTTGGGTAATGAAACATTTGAAGCCCCAATTGCATCCTCATCAAGGGTGACAATTGAGGAACAAAAAGATTCACAAAGGGACATGACCTCTGGTGGCAAGTAACATTTTATGTTACTGGTCTTTTCTGTATTTAATTTGATTGAAACTGATGGAGTGCATGCCATCAATAGAACTATGAAACTATGGCAGATCCACTTGACCCACCTCCCTTGAGAGCTTTTCCTACTAGGGAAGAGGCACAAAACTATTTTCAAACATGGGCAATGAAGCATGGTTAGGCTTTAACATTTTTCAACTCAAAGCGTGACCAATATGTGGATTTAGCCTGTGATAGACATGGTTCCTATTCAGGAAATCTTCTTACCAAAAGGTCTAGAAAAAATCACACAAGGAAGGTTGGGTGCAAGTTTTCAATCCATGCAAGTCACACAAAGGCAGACCCCTTGTGGCATCTCTCTTACAAAGAAATCCAACATAACCATCAACCATCTGAACATCCCTCTGTGCATCCTCAAATGAGGAGAATCTTGGGGGTAGCCTTAGACAATCTAGTAGAAGGCATAAATGATGGGCTCAATACATTACAACTGAAGAGAAAATTGAGCAAGATTGATGGGGGTGATTATGTTGATGACCAAACAATCTATAAAACCAAGCAGAAGCTCACGCTTGCAGAACTAAAGGGGAAAAGTGTTATGGAGGTACTCTATGAACAGCTTTAAGAAACAAGTTGAATTCAATGGTCAAACTTCAGTGGAGAGGGTCACTTGGAGGCCCTGTACTTAGCACATCCAGAGGCAGTAAAGCTTTCAAAACAATTCCATCATATTGCTATGTTGGATTGTACTCATAAGACAAATAAGTACAAAACTCCACTACTGCATGTTGTAGGAATGAAAGCCAATTGGAAAACTTTCACAAAAGCTCTTGTTTTTATAACAAAAGGAACTTTTGAGTTCTACAGTTGGTCTGTAAATGCATTAAAGGAGTGGGATTATGATCCTGAGAGACTTCCAAAAGTCTTTGTGATGGACTGTGAAAAATCTCTGATTTGTTCTATTGAATCTAGTTTCCCTGAGCAATCAAGACAATTTTGCACTTGGAACTTGTCTAAAAACATACAAGCAAACTGGAAAGTGCGCTTTGTTAATGACATTGAAGGATGGAAAAGATTTATCACTGTGGGAAAAGTATGGGGCCTCAAAGACCAAGGAGGAGGCAGAGGTCACTGATGCAGAACTCAGAGTAGGTCCCAATCACTGCTTCTTATTCTTCCTTGTTTTGGGTTCTGAACTTTTGAATTGTATAGTATTCCTTGAAAGAATATGAGGATGTACTTGAGTATATGGAAAATGAAATTTTCCCTATCAAAGAGATGTTTTTAACAGCGTGGACTTGCATAAACCCAGATTTTGGAAACAAAAAAACATCTTGGGTTTAAGGGGCCCATGCAACTCTCAAAAAATTCCTTGCAAACTCTTTGGCAAACATGTTGGATGTTTGGAAAATCCTTGACAGAAAATTTCTGAATCAAATTAAATTGTTTCATGCAACACTACACAAATCTTGAATTAAGTTAGGGAAAGTTCTCCCACCTGAACTGTTACCATTGGGATACAAATTGTCTTTAGAGGCAATTCAGCTTATTAGGGAAAAATTCATGAAGTCCAAATGTGATAATGATGGCAAAGTGTGCACCAAGTCATACTCCAAGACTATGGGTTTTCCCTGTTCCCACCAAATAGGTGAACGTCTAGCATTCAAACAATTTGTAGTACCAAAAGATGTTCATCCTCAGTGGAGGTTGGACTATGACCCTTGTAGTTCTAGTTCTGTAAGTTGGCTTAATTTGGATTGTTCAAATCACTATGTGATTAAAACATTTTTGTTAATGCTTTGTGATTAATGATTCCTAATTTACTAATGGTTGATCCTTTTGATTTTTCCAAGGGCAATGTCTATGAAATGCTAAGCATTCCTTGGTTACCTGAAAAAGTGAATGCAATGATCTTGGAATCTCCAGATCATGAGAAAAGGGGACTATTGAAGTATATCATTTAGAAGATTAAGAAATATTGATCAAAGCTAAGACTTGTGCTTAAAGTCTTACAATCAAGTAGGGGAAGGCCAAAATTGACAGATATGCGGCAAGAACCATCTTGTTTTGAGCTTTTTGAAAAACAACTCAAGGAGGAAAAAAGGACTAGAAGGGCTCCAAACAAGAAAAGACAAAAGATTGTAAGTCTTTTCTTTTGAGATATGTTCATTTTTTTGGTTTAATGAACTTAGTTACTAAATAATGATTAATTGTTGGTCAAATTCAGCAGAATCTGAATCTGAATTTCATAGCTCAGAGGAAGAGACTGAAAGTGAATCAGGATCACTTAATTTGGAATCAGAATCCTCTTCAGAGGAAGAGAACATGCAGAAAAGCTCAACCGGAAGCTCATCTTTGGTGAGTATTCATTTCATTGATCCAATTGAAGAAATGGATACTAAGTAAGTTTTCATGATAGGAACAAAACGTGAAATAAATCAATCAAATATGCAAGAAATTCCATAAGTTCTTGGGTGAAATTTGGGATCCAATTGGAGATGGGAATTTCTGATTTAGAGTCATTGCTAAATCTCTTGGTTATGAAGAACATGGTTGGTTTAAAGTGTGAAAAGAAATGATATCAACATTAGAGAAACATAAATCATGCTAAATTAAGATGCTTGGTGGTGCAAAAGCGGTAGAAAAGATTAAAAAAAGTCTTGATGTTGAAGAAATCAATCAAAATATTCCCTCCTCAAAATGGCTGGCCAAATGAGATATGGGTAAAATCATAGCAGACACATATTCCAGACCTATATGTTTCATTTCATTGGATTAATTTGATACTTATACTCCAATGAAAAATGGTGTTACTGATCAATCAGATCAAATTTTCATTTACTTTGTAAAAAATAACCACTGCTTTCTATTAGTAATTGAGGTAGAAATGATTCCAATCCCGCCCATTTTAGAAAAACCACGTTCCTTGATTTCTAAAAAAGCCTCTGGTTGGGTTGATCATCTAAAAGATCAACTGCAAATTTATTCTAGATTCTAATAGACTTTGAATTAATTTCATCATTGGTTTTCATATAAATTGTAATTCTAATGCAGCTAACAAGTTCTATTAATATAAAGGGTTATCACATTTTGAACATCATTATGTTGAGTGTTTTGAGTGAATATCATTAACTTTAGTGTTTTCAATGAGAGTTTAATGGTAAGTCAGTTCAAATTGTGTTGGGATGATTCCATCACAAGCTTAACTTATGTTAAGCTTGGGATTTGATCAGCTTAACACAAGTTGAACTTGTTTTTTTTTGGTGTTTTTACTTTAGGGCTGGTCAAAAGACTTGTATTTTTTTGGGAACTTTCACTTTAGGGCTGCTCAAAAGACTTCTTTAATTTTTAGGCCCTTTTACTTTAGGGCTAGTCAAGTTGAAATTACTTTAGGGCTTGTCAAGTTAGTTGTATTTTTTTTGGTGTTTTTACTTTAGGGCTTTTCAAGTTACTTGTCTTTTTTTTGGTGTTTTTACTTTAGGGCTAGTCCATTTACTTGTGTTTTTTGGGTCTTTTTGATTTAGGGCTAGTCCATTGGATAGTACCAGTTCTTTTTTATTTTGATTTATTTATTTATTTATTTATTTGTTTTTTTTAACCAAAAAATGAACATTATTTGATTTTTTGGTTGATTTCCGTTTTTTTGAAAGGTTTATTTAGTTTATCAGTTGTGTTAGGACCCTTTCATGCCTTTTCCTTTTTTTTTTGCTCACCACGGTCTGGTGTTGTGTGGAAGCCCACACAGCAGCGGACCGGGCTGGATGGGCGGGAAACATCTTGAGCTGTGGAGGGTTTTACACCGCTCAAATTGGACCGTGTGGCGCTTAAACCATGTGAATGGCTCAATGAGCCATGAATTTAACATTACCCAAAATAACCAGTTCAACTTGTGTTAAGCTGATCCCATCATAAGGAGTAAAATACTACTTATGATGGAATCAGCCCAACACAACATGAACTGAATTACCATTAAACTCTCATTTAAAACACTCAATATAATCATTTCAACTCAAATAACTCAAAACACTAAACATAATGATTTTAAAAATGTGATAACCCTTTGTATTAATAGAACTTGTCAGCTGCATAAGAATTAAAATTTATATGAAACCCAAAAATGAAATGAAGTCAAAGTCTATAATCTCTATAATCTAGAACACATTTGCAGTTGATCTTTGAGATGATCAACCCAACCAGAGGCTTTTTTAAAATGAAGGAATGCAGTTTTTCTACAATGGGCGGTATTGGAATCATGTCTCCCTCAAGTTCCAATATAACCCAGTGGTTATTTTTTAAAAAGGAAAAATAAATAGGTTCTGATTGATCTGTAACACCATTTTTCATTGGAGTATAAAAAGAACATCACTTGAATGAAATGAAACATCTAGGTCCGGTGTATGTGTCAGCTAATATTTGTCCCAAATCTAGTTTAGCAAACCATTTTGAAGAGGGAATCTTTTCATTGATTTCTTTAACATCAAGAATTTGTTTAATATTTTCTACCTCTTTTACATCACCAAGCATCTTAATGTAGCATGCTTTATGTTTCTCTAATGTTGATATCATTTCCTTTCAAACTTTAAACCATCCATGTTCATTGTACCCAAGAGATTTAGCAATGACTCTAAATCCGCAATTCCCATCTCCAATTGGATCCCAAACCTCACCCAAGAACTTATGGAATTTCTTTGGTATTTGATTGAAGTATTTCATGTTTGGTTCCTATCATGAAAACTAACTTAGTATTCATTTCTTGAATCAGATCAATAAAATGAATACTCACCAAAGATGAGATTTGGGTTGAGCTTTGCTGCATGTTGTCTTCCTCTGAAGAGGATTCTGATTCCAAATTAAGTGATCCCAATTCACTTTCAGCCTCTTCCTCTGAACTATGAAATTCAGATTCTGATCCTGCCAACTTTAACTAACAATTCATCATTAGTTATTTAGTTCATTCAACCCAAAAAATTAAAATTTTCTAAAAAAAAAAAGACTTACAATTTTTCTTCTTTTCTTATTTTGAACCCTTCCAGTCCTATTTTCCAGCTTGAGTTTTTTTTAAACATGCTAAAAACAAGATGTTTTTCTCCACGTATCTGTCAATTTTGGCCAGCCCCTACTTGATCATAAGACTTTAGGTTCAATTATTAGCTTCAATCAATATTTTTTGATCTTTTGAATGATATACTTTAATAGGCCACTTTGCTCATGATCTTGAGATTCCAAGATCATTGCGTTCACATTTTAACATAAATGAGGAATTCTCAGCATTCTGTCCACGTTGCACTTCAAAAATTCAAAAAGATCAACCATTAGTGAATTAGGAATAGTTAATCACAAAGCATTAATCACATAGTTATTTGAACAATCAAAATTAAGCCAACTTACAGAACTAGAACTACAAGGGTCATAGTTTAACATCCACTGAGGATGAACATCTTTTGGTACTACAAATTGTTTGAATGCTAGATGTTCACCTATTTGGTGGGAACAGGGCAAACCCATAGTCTTGGATTATGACTTGGTGCACACTTTGCCATCATGATCACATTTTAACTTCTTGAACTGTTCCCTAATAAGCAGAATTGACTCTAAAGAAAATTTGTATCCCAATGGTAACAGTTCAGGTGGGAGAACTGTCAGTAACTTAATTCAAGAGTTGTGTAGTGATGAATTAACCAGTTTAATTTGATTCAAAACTGTTCTGTGAAGGCTTTTCCAAACATCCAACATGTTTCCCAAAGAGTTTTCAAGTAATTTTTTAAAAGTTGCATGGGCCCCTTCAACCCAAGAAGTTGTTTTGTTTCCAAAATCTGGGTTTATACAAGTTCACACTGTTACAAACGTCTCTTTTATAGGGAAAATCTTATTTTCCATATACTTGAGAACATCCTCATAGTCTTTCAAGAAAAACTATGAAAGTCAAAAGGTCAGAACCCAAAACTAGGAATAAAAAGAAGCACTGATTGAGACCTAGTTTGAGTTCCGCATCATTGACCTCTTCCTCCTCCTTGGTCTTTGAGGCCCCATACTTTTCCCATAGAGTCATGAAGCTTTTCCATCCTTCAAAATCATTAAAAAAGCGCCCTTTACAGTTTGCTTGTATTTTTGTAGACAAGTGCCAAGTGCAACATTTTCTTGATGACTCTGGGAAACTAGATTCAATTTCATGAATCAGAGATTTTTCATGGTCCATCACAAAGACTTTTGGAAGTCTCTCAGGATCATAAGCCAACTCCTTTAATGCATTTACAGACCAACTGTAGAAATCAAAAGTTTCTTTTGTTATGAAAACAAGATATTTTGTGAAATTTTTCCAGTTGCCTTTCATTCCTACAACATGCATTAGCGGGATTTTGTACTTATTTTTCTTATAAGTGCAATCCAAAATAGAAATATGATGGAATTGTTTGGAAAGCTTTAATGAATCTGGGTGGGCCAAGAATAGGGCCTCCAAGTGACCCTCTCCACTGAATTTTGACCAATTAATCCAACTTGATTCTTCAAGCTGTTTTTAGAGTACGTCCATAACAATTTTCCCTTCAGTTCTTCAAGCACTACCTTCTGCTTAGTGTTATAGATTTTTTGGTCATCAACATAATCACCCCCATCAATCTTGCTCAATTTTCTCTCAAGTTTTAACGTATTTATCCCATCATTCATTCCTTCTATCAGATTGTCTAAGGCTACCGCAGTGATCCTCCTCAGTTTAGGATGCACAGAGGGATGTTCTGATGGTTGATGGTTATGTTGAGTTTCTTTGTAGGAGAGTTGCCAAAAGGGGTCTGCCTTTTTGTGACTTGCATGGATTAAAAACTTTCACCCAACCCTCCTTGTGTGATTTTTCCAAGACTGTTTGGTAAGGAGTTGCCCGGATTAGAAACCATGTCAATCACAGGCCAAATCCACATATTTATCTTTCTTTGAGTTGAAAACTGTCTGAGAGTAACCATGCTTCATAGCCCATTTTTTACAATAGTTTTGCGCCTCTTCCCTAGTAGGAAAGGCTCTCATGCGAGGTGGGTCAAGTGGATCTAGTAAAAATTCATTGGTTATTTTCATAGTTTCATATTTTCATAGTTTCATAGTTTCATAGTTTCATAGTTTCATAATTACAATATCTCAATTAGTTTTGATCAAATTAAATCAGGAAAAGACCCCAGTGTCACACAACCACCCTATGTACTATAAGGAAATATTAAATGATTCTGAGCTCAAAGGAAGAGACTGAGTGCAAGGGCAAGTGCAAGGTAGAAAAGCTAACTGCAAAGTGCAAAATTTTGGTTGGGTAACTTGACATACAGTGAGAGTGATTAATTTTTAGAATGGAAAGTAAACTAAAGCCAAGCCTCATGTGATGACTGGATTTAGCAAAATTCAAGAACATATGAAATTAACTAACTGAGGAGACAATCTTCAGGCAAGCACCATAGCCTTTATAAGGTAATCCAAAGCAACTAGATACAACCTAATGGACGGCCAACTACAGTTAACAGGCAATGAGGCAATGAATGAAATGAACGGATTGGGAAATGAAGTAACAGTATAGATGTTTCCAAGGTCATAACATAGATGAAAGGCAATAGAGTCTGAGCGTACAAGGGTATAACGGATGAGATAGGAAGGAGTGATGTGAGAGACAATGCAAATATGAGGATGTAATTTATGCAGGGTAAGGGACTAGTCCAATTGCAAACTATACAGTTGGTGTGGCTGACTAGCATGGGTGAAAGCTAGCAAGAGTGTGTGACCGGAAATGGGAACCCAAGGGCTATTGATACCCAGGGTGGAAGAGTGGAGCTTGAATGGATGGGCAACTGGAGTAGAGTTAACTGCAAGGTTTGCAAGTAGGTGCTGAGTCATTTGCCAAGAATGGAAGTTTTTTCTGGGAGCCAGAGTTGATAAGCGGAAGGCACCATTGATGTTGTGCTTCTATTGGTGTCACGTGTACAAACTGAGGTAGATGGTACTAAGGAAAGGATATGTTGAAGTGAGGGAGACAATAATCCTTAAGCTTGAAGAATGACAGTTGCCCAGTTATAAAGATGCAAGCTCCTGCAAGCGTTCAGGTGATTTTCCCATTGATTCCAAAAATCTTTGTGCGTACTGTATACCCCTAGTTATTATCCTGCTTTTTTGTCTCTCAAATAAATTTATAATTAAAATATGTTTTCATTGGCATCTTGTTGTTTTGAAAACTGCATTTGTCAAAATGAACCATGTGTCCCTAGTACTGCTGCAAGAAGTCTCTGAGGCAAATCCAAGCAATGTGGTCTGCGCAAGGTTGCTTGCATTTTTCCTTTAAATAGAAAACCAATATTGGATACCCCCGTAGCTTCTAGGAGTGAGGTGCAAATCCAAAGTTCTGCGTGGAAAGTGAACTATTATACAGCGCCAGTTCCAGAGATCAAATTCTTAGGCATCCAAAAACCTGGTAAGTTTAAGGCTTAGAGACTCAAATTAAATAAATAAAAGAAAAAGAAATGGAACTACTATATTTTTTGTTCTTGATAGTAGTACCACAATTCAGAAGGTACACTACTAATACTCCTCTGCTGCCGCCACCCTATATTGCATTGTTTTCCAAATTTGAGGTGAATCAGATGAATCGCAAGGTGCAAGGCAAAGTGTGAGCTGAGGAATTGGTGTTATTTGAAGAAGCAAGGGAGGAAGGGATAATGGCTGAAGGAGAGGGTGATACAGAACGGAGGAAAGGAAATGAAGAAGAAGGGAACGGGACAGAGGGAAGGGATGGAACAGAACAAGAGATAGAGGAATGGGGTGGAATGGAAGGCCAAGATGGAGAGAACCAGGTGAAAATCAAAGCACCCATCAAAACTGATTCAAGGCAATCAACTGGAAATGTTGGAGAAGGTTTGTCAAGGGGCCAAAGGAAGAGAGCATATCAGGAGCTCTTGGAGGAAGGTGAATGTAATGCCCAGCCAAAGAGGGCTAAAAATGCAAGGTTTGAGGAAATCTTTAAAAGTCACCCGGTGACACAAGTAATGGTTTTTCAAAGGATGTTTTCTATGATAAACAACAAGTATTTGGATGAATTTAGGTCAATGGTAGGTGAATCAACCAAAAATTGGGAGGAAGTGGAAAGATAAGTAAAGGAAAATTGGTGAAAATTTATTTTATTTTTAATCTTATTTTACTATAATATATATAGGTTATTTTATTATAATATATATAGGTTATTTTATTATAATATATATAGTTTATTTTATTATAATATATATAGGTTTTTTTATTATAATATATATAGGTTATTTTATTATAATATATATAGGTTATTTTATTATAATATATATAGGTTATTTTATTATAATATATATAGGTTATTTTATTATAATATATATAGGTTATTTTATTATAATATATATAGGTTATTTTATTATAATATATATAGGTTATTTTATTATAATATATATAGTTTATTTTATTATAATATATATAGGTTATTTTATTATAATATATAGTTTATTTTATTATTATTATTATTATATATATATATATATATTATTATTATTATTCAAAATAAACAAAAGTGGAAGAATAAAAGATTGAGAAAAGAAAATGGATAATTTTTAGGAACTGGAAAGGACATAAAGTATGGAAATGGGATGAGATTGATGGGATGGAATTAAATTGAAGTGCAGAATGGGATTGGATTCATGATTGGCAAGGTTTGTGAGGGTAACTCCCATAAAAGTCTCAAATCAAATTGGGAGAGTTGCAAAGGTGATAGGCTGGTTCCAACAAGATGAAATCTTCATTGGACTGGAACCCAGTCCATTCAAAAAGGTATTGAAGTTTTCCTTTGCGTAACCTGGAATCAAGAATACAACTTACTTCCCACTCTAACTGATCTTGGACATTGACCAGTTCAGGAGGGGGATGAGTCTTTCCCAGGTATAAGACTTGAGCTGGCTCTAGGAGAGACACATGAAAGACAGGGTGGATACCTTTCCATTTTGCAGGTGAGGTGAGTTTCAAAGCGTTGGGGAAATGACTGATTTGAATTTGAAGGGGCCAAGTTTTCTTTCAGAGAGTTTTTGGTTTGGGAAAGTACTGAAAATATTGCAAGCATTGAGCCATACCAGATCTCCCACTGCAAAGGTTGGGGCCAAAGTGCAAAGTTGGTCTCCTTGTTCCTTGTAGCGCTGTTTTGCCGCTTTGAGGTTGGTTCAAAGTTGCATTTGAAGAGAATGGGTGTGATTAACTTAATTGGTAGCAGGTTGAGAAGGTTCTACGTGAATAGAAGAGAAAGCTGTGTTTCTACCATAAAGATTCTGGAAGGGCAACTGTTTGGTGGAGGAATGAGTGGAGTTGTTTTAGGCAAACTTGGCTACTGGGAGCCATTGCAACCAGTTGTCCTGTTGGTAGGCAACATACATTCAAAGGTACCGTTTGAGAATCTGATTGAATTTCTTGGTTTGCCAATCCATTTCCGCGTGGTAAGCCATTTATAAATTGCGAGTGATCTTCAAATGTTGGCAAAGCAAGGTCCAGAAGCTAGAGAAAAACAAAGATCCACAATCAATAATTATGTTATCAGGGAGACCATGTTTGAATAATACATATTCTATGAATAAATTAGCTAAGTCTTCTGAGGAGGCCGTCACATTACTGCAAAGTAATAAAGCCATCTTCAAGAAGAAATCTACTACTACTAAAATAGCATCATAACCACTAGAAATAGGTAATTGCAAAATGAAATCCATAGACAGAAAGTTCCAAGGAATAGGAGGAATTGGAAGTGGCTGGAGCAGCCCATACTTCCAGTGTTTCAAGGACTCACTTAATGCAAGGATTATATGGTACTAATATACAGTCCTTATCAACTAAATAACCATTTTTGTCAATACTGCAACCATTATCTCATAGATTTGCACTCCTGCAAAGTTTGGTAAACTTGGGATCATTGAGATGGGCTTGTTGTATTTTGGAAGCTGTATCTTGAAGGTGAGTGATGATCAAATTGAGTTGGGCAGATTGGGTTGAGAGAGGGTCCTAACGTTTTCAGGGTTATTGTTGGCAAAGGTGCTCCCCCCCCCCTCGGTAAACATTGTCCCAACGTGATAAAGCATTGGGGAATACTGCTTGTTTCCCAGGAAGGTACATGATTGTAAATTTGAACTCAGAGAGGTATTCAGCCCATTGTGCCTGTATGCATGCAAGGACTTTTGAGCTCATGAAATATTTTAAAGAATTGTGATCAGTTGGGACCTCAAAGGGTTCCATAAGACTCAAAAGGTATGAACACCATTTTTTAAAGCAAAAAACAACTTCAAGAATTTCCTTGTCATGGATCTTTTAATTAAGCTCTGCAGCAAGCAATTTGCAATAATCAAAAGCCACAGGATGAAAGAGGGAAGAAGAGGAGGAAAACTGCAAGATTACTCCTGCAACCACATATTTGCTTGCATCTGTTTCTACAATAGTGCTAGCTAGCCCATTGAAGTGAGCAAGTATTGGAGAATTAGTGAATTATTTCTTCAGAGCTTTGAACTCTAAAGCGGCTTGTTCTGTAAAAACAAAATGAGTGTCTTTTTGAAAGAAGGTTAGTAAGTTTTACGGTTTTCCTGGTATAATGCTCAATAAACCTCCTGTAAAAATTACTGAAACAGAGGAAAACTTAAAGGTATTTTACTGAAGAAGGTGAGGGCCAATCCAATACGCACTGTCTCTTGGCTGGATCCATTGATAGTCCTTTCTGCAAGACTATGACACCTAGAAACTGAAGAGAAAAAGTATGGAATTTGCACTTAGAGGCTTTTGAAAAAAGGTAATTCTTGAAAGGTTGCTGTAGCACCTCTTGCACATGTACAATGTGATCCTCAAGAGTTTTTGAGTAGACTAGTATATTTTCAAGATACACCACAAGGTATTTCTCTACAAGGTCAGAAAACATTTTGGGGACAAAGTGTTGAAAAGTGGAAGGAGAATTTCAGAGGCCAAAAGAAATGACAGTCCACTCATAGCTGCCAAAACATGCTCTCATTGTGGTCAAATATTCATGACCTCTTGCAATGCAAACTAGGTTATAGGCACCTCAAAGGTCTGACTTTGAGAAATGAGCAGCTCCATGGAAGAGAGTGAGGAGGTGCAACATAGGCGGTACTGGATAGGCATTCTTCAGGGTTACCTGGTTCATTTTCCTGTATTTGACACACAGGAAAAGTCTGCTGACTTTCTTTGGAACAAATAGGACAGGTGAACTGGTATTTGAATTGCTTGGTCAAAGAAATCCTTTCAATACATCTTCTGAAATGTATTCTTGAAGCGCGGTTGATGCTTGTTTCAAGAGAGAGTATACTGGTCCTGGTGCCAGAGGTAGGCCAGTAAGTTTGATCCTGTGATCATAAGAATGGGATGGGGGAAGTTTTTCTGCCTTTAAAGCGGAAAACATTCCATCAAATTCATGATAAACCAGAGGTAAAGAATCTTGAATGATTTCTAGATCTTCAATCTTGTCATCTGTGAGCATGGGGTTTGAAGTGCTTGCATGATGTGAGAGGATTAAGGAGATCAAGATACACCATGTGGTTTGTGCCTGTTTCTCTTCAAAGAAACAAGGAAGGTTTAAGTTGGAAACATAAGCAATGACTTCTAAATCTGAAGAGGGAACTTGGGAATGGAGGTCAGTATATTGCGAATCTCCTGGAGGAAAAGTGTCATACAACTCAATGAGAGTGTCAGTTAGGTTGTTTAATTCCTGTTTAACGGAAGGGTTACTGTCCTGGGGTTGTGAGTTTCAAAGTTTAATGAATTCTTCTTGCCAATTCACATCCAGACTCCAGTGAACTAGGAAGTCATGAATTAGAATGGTATCATCAATTCCGGGAATATCAAAGAAAAATAAATCCCATTCAAAGCTGGGGAAATTGGAGAATGCAAAGGTCCATTTTTCCTTTTGGGAAACCCAATGAGACGGCTTGGTTGCACTACTTACTAAATAGATGGGAAAAATAGCTATCTTGGAACACATAATATTTTTGGAAGTGGCAAAAGATTCACTTATAAAAGAAACATTAGCTCCAGAATTGAGCAAAACTTGATAAGGGGAGTTGTTGGAATGAAAAAGGAAAAATCTCAAACTTGGAGCACCTAGTGACTTGCAAGTGCAAAGATTGACTTTCTGTAATTTAGATAATGTGTAGTTTTCCTTGCAAGTATTAGAAAAACTACAAGCTAATTTTTTGACTGTCTAGCTGCTTCATGCGCTAGCCGCTTTGCACAACTATCAACATCATTTTTTCCTGCACAATACATACATAACCTATTGTCAGCCTCCTAGATGCAAAGACCCTTGCTATCCTTTAGCTACCAGAGTTTATAGAATAAATAATAAATATATTATTTAATAAATGCAGCAAAAGTCCATAAAATATTTGGATAAAGCTTATTGCAAGGTTAATTGGTTTGGATATAGTTTAATTTTATAAATCAATATAGATAAATTGATTATTAAATATTTTTATAGAGGGGCCACAATTATATTGGGGATCTTTAACACCTCTCTTCAGGGAATTTAGTATGAAAAAACAAAGGCCTGGTTACTTTGGGCTCTTTAGTTTAAAGGATATTTTACCCAAAGATAATATGTATATAAAATACAGGGTGGAGTGGCAGGGCTTTTCAACCAAGCTTCCACAACAGAGAAAGGATAATAAAACTCACTGGTATATTATTAAATTGTTAGGGTATCTGTTTGGGGCGTGGACTGATGGGTTAAACCTGTATACTGGGGTTATAAGGTTGTTCAGCAGTTTAAATTGATAAAAGAGGGTTGAGGACAGATATTATTAATCAGACTAAAGGCATAAATCACTTACTTATCTCTTATAAGTATTTGATTACCTTGGAATGGTGTCTGGGTATAAATATCACTGGGTCTCTGGGTATCAATATCCTCTAAAGAGCTCTTTATTTATAGATTATGGAGTCCCAATATTTTCCTTCTGAGGGGTACAGGGGCTCAAAGGGACAGACACTGAGGCTAGCAGGGTAACCAGTGGTATCCTGTCACGTGTTTTTGGTTCTGTAACATGGGTAGCACCTAATTCCACAGGGTATGGGAATTTTTCTACTTTATAATTGATTTTTGGAAGTGTGTTTAACACTAATCTTTCCTTTTTATTTATTATTTAATTAATTGTCCTTAGTAAATTTTCCCAGTAATTTAATAATTATATTAATAGACATTTCTACGGACATCTTGATGTCAGGTAAGTTCTCATTATGTATTATATAACTGGAGTTAAATTCATAATATTGATTTTATTCTTTATTTTCGAGTTCCAGTTGATTTGTTAAGATAATTACTTAAAAACATAAGTCATGGTTATTCATGTAATATTATTACATCATAAGCTTTCTTAGTATTTCACAAAAATGTTTATGTCTAGAAATCCTCATAATAGTATATTAAAGTATTTTAATATACTTTTGGAAGTAGTCATTATCTTATTTTGGACATTTTTGGTAATTTGAATTATATTTAATAAAAAATATGTATAAAGGTTATTTAAGTATTTTTAAATAATTTCATGTATTTTTAGACTATCTAATATCCACTGGAACATTTATTACATATGTATAATTTTCCCATGTAGGTTGTAGCGTGTTTACGCAGTACCCAGGTTTCTCAGGCCGCCTGTCACTATGTCAACTTGTAGTCCCGCGGCTGCATACTTGTCAGAGGCCCGGGGCTGCGTACACAACTTTGACAGAGTGACAGTTCTGTAGCTCAGCCGTTTGGGGGTGCATTTGCTGCCGCGGCTGCGTGCGGGAATTGTGACAGAACACATTTCCTTCTGTAACTCCTAAAATATACACAACACCTCAATTCTGACTGAATTTTAGGTGAGAAACCTATAGGTGACAATACATGTGAAATATTTGATTGGCCAAAAAGGTCAATAGTGGTGCCGTGGTATTTTGGTCTTTCTTTTCCTTAATTATTTAAAAATATAAGGAGTTGGATTTCAATGGTGGGGTCGGTGAGTGACCCTACCTAATTTTTGGCAGAAAATCTATTTTTGCAATAATATTTATGGTTTTTTCTCTCCTTCTTAGGTTAATTTTATTATTATTATTCATATTTTATTTATGTTACTTTTGCAACTTGCCCTGCAATAGTAGCAAGCTGACACCCATTCTTTTCCCTCCTTAGCCATTCCTTGTTCCGGAGAATCCCAGTTTCTTTGTCCAGGAACTTTGGAGTTTTGGCAATGGCCTCCCCTGTCAGGTTGAAGTGCAAGGTTGGATTCAGTATGGATTTTTTTGGATTCTTTGATGATTGTTTTGAGGAGTTGTCCACCTTTGGAGCCAAGGTTGATGGTCCATGGTTGTTTTTCAAGAGCTGTTCTTGTTGTGGTATCCATTAACAAGCTCAATGACCCGTTGAATTAACTGCTGAAGGGAGGTTGTCTTATGTCCCCCAACTGCAAGTTGCTCACTTAGGAATGCCGGTAAACCTTTTCAAAAGTGAAATAGTAGAGCTTCCTTGTTCCATTGGATGCAAGACTGCAAAGTTCAGAAATTGGAAATATAAATGAATAATCTACTATTCTCCTTCATGACTGAGTTATTAAGTTTTTATTCTGTGTTTTGAAATTCATTAGCATTGCAAAACAGGGTGAAAAATTGCTGCTGGAAATTGTCCCAGTTGTTGAGGATACAAGTGGGGCTAGTTTTATCTAATATATGGAGGTAAGGTTTGAACCACTGCAAGGCTTTTTCACCAAGGAAGGAAGATGCATACATAACTTTTTTTCTATCAGTAGGAAAATTATGAGGATTTTTTGAGAAAATGATTTTACAGGACTGTAAGTAGGGTCTAAGTTTATGGGGGTGTTCCCCAGTAAAATGATCAGGCTGCTCCATGCCAGGAGTACAAAATCTAGGGCCACTTGAAACAGATTTCAAGGAACTTTGGTTAAGAGCCTGGATCAGGGTCAAGAGCAAGGTCAAAGCATTGGGTTTGGCAGCATTAGTGCAAACCCTTGATCTACCAAAAGTCAAGGTTTCATTAGAAGGTTGGTTGGAGTCTTTGATTTTTTTGAGGGGTCCACGGCTTCCTGAGGAGGAGATAGGGGATCATCAAGAGGTTCAACCAAAGGGAATTTATGAGAAGGAACAGGGTCTAAAGGTTTTCTGGCCCAAGAAGCGCTGGGTCTCCCTACTTGATGGATATAATCATTGTAAGGGGTGAGGGAAGCATTCCCGGTTGAGCAAGTACGTGAAATTGTAAAAGAAATCAATTATAGGTTGGAAAACTACAATAGATGAGTTTAGTTAGTTAATTTACTGTCACACAACCAGCCCATGTACTATAAGGCACTCTTAGATGATTGTGAGCGCAAAGGAAGAGACTGAGTGCAAGGGCAAGTGCAAGGTAGCAAAGCTAACTGCAAAGTACAAACTTATGGTTGGGTAAGTTGACAAACAGTGAGATTGATTAATTGTTCCAATGGAAAGTAAACTAAATCCAAGCTTCATGTGATGACTGGATTTAGCAAAATGCAAGAATGTATGAAATTAACTAACTGAGGAGATAATCTTCAGGCAAGCACCATAGCCTTTATAAGGTAATCCAAAGTGACTAGATAAAACCTGATGGACAGCCAACTACAGTTAAGAGGAAATGAGGAAATGAATGAAATGAACAGATTGGGAAATGAAGTAATATTATAGACGTTTACAAGTTCATAACCTAGATGCAAGGCAATAGAGTCTGAGCATACAAGGGCATAATGGATGAGATAGGAAGGAGTGATGTGAGAGGCAATGCAAATATGAGGATGTAATTTATGCAGTTTAAGGGACTTGTCCAATTGAAAATTATACAGTTGGTGTGGCTGACTGGCATGGGTGCAAGCTAGCAAGAGTGCTTGACCGGGAATGGGAACCCAAGGGCTATTGATACCCAGGGTGGAAGAGCAGAGCTTGAATGGATGGGCAACTGGAGTAGAGTTAACTGCAAGGTTTGCAAGTAGGTGCTGAGTCAGTTGCCAAGAATGGAAGGTTGTTATGGGAGCCAGATTTGATAAGCAGAAGGCACCATTGATGTTGTGCTTCTATTTGTGTCACATGTATGGACTGAGGTAGATGTTACTGAGGAAAGGATATTTTGAAGTGAGGGAGACAAAAATCCTTAAGCTTGAAGCGTGACAGTCAGTAAAATAAAATGTTACTCACAACTAGAGGTCAAATCCAACTGTGAAACATTTTTTTCCTCAATTGTCACCCTAGATGAGGATTCCATTGGGGCTTCAAATGTTTTATTAGACAAATACTTTTCTTCCAAAGCTATGTTAATGGTACTATCAATGTAGTCCTTCAACGCAGCCATGTCACAAGGAGGGCTTGCCACTGTTAACATAATGCAAATAAATTGCAATGCCGCTTGAGTATTCAATCCAACCTTCAAATGAACAAATGAAAAGTTTTCTCACTTTTGAGTTAAGAAAGATGTGTCAAATTTCACTTTAATACCTAGGATACTTCAATTGATTTCACTTTTATTACACTTTAATTTTGCTTTGGTATTGCTAGGTGTGGTCCAACTGTCCCACATAGTATAAATTGATCCCAAATTTGGGTTAGTGTGGTCCAGGGGGTGCCCAAAATTATGGTACAACTTCCAGGGGGTTGTCCAGCCCAAAAAATGGCGGATTCAAGCCATGTAAGGGGTTACACAGCTCAAAATTGCCGTTTCCAGGGGTAAATGGCTTCTATACAACTCCCTGGGGGTTTTGCGTGTTTGGAAAGGCCCTTTGTAGTCCTCTATGGTCTGTTTAGGCCCCTTAACAACTACCAAAAAGTTGGAGTTGTGAATTTATCATCACCCATTCAAGAATTATTTAGCCAAGTACAAGAAGGCCCACTCAATGTCAATCTCCACTGGCTTTGGTATCATTGACTCCAATAAAGCCAAGGGAATCAACTTGGTGGTAGATAGGTTGGACTGGTTTTTTCCTTTTTATATTCAAATGAATGAAATATTTGGAAAGAAGGCCAACATTACCCCTTTTCACATGAACAGCCCACATACTATAGGGCAATCTTAGATGACTGTGAGTGCAAAGGAAGATACTGAGTGCAAGGGAAAATGCAAGTTAGCAAAGCTAACTGCAAAGTACAAACTTATTATTTGGTGACTCAACAAACAGCAAGGAAAGGGAGGTGTTCTGATGGAGAGAAAATAAATCCAAGCCTGATGTGATCACTGGATTTAGCAAATTCAAGAACACATGAAATTAAATAACTGAGGAGAAAATCTTCAGGAAGGAAACCCATCCTTTATAAGGTAATCCAAAGTTGACTAGATACAACCTGATGGATGGCCAGCTACAGTTAAGAGGCAATGAGGCAATGAATGACATTAATGGAATGGGAAATGAAATAGAAGTACATTCATTTCCAAGGTTTTAGCGTAGGTGAAAGACAATATAATCTGAGAGTACAATGACTTAATGAATGAGACAGGAAGGAATGACCTCTAAAAAACAATGCAAATGCAAAGGTGTAGTCTATGCAGGGTAAGGGACTATTTTATTTGCAAACTATACCATTGATGTGGCTATCTAGGCATGGGTGCAAACTAGTGTGAGTGTGTGGCTGAGAATGGAAGTCCAAGGGCTGATGATACCCAGGTTAGAAGTACAAAGCTTGAATGGATGGTTGACCGGTATAGAGTTCACTGCGTGATTTGCAAGTATATACTGAGTCAGTTGCTTAGATTAGAAGGTTTTTACATGAGACAGAGGTGGTAAGTGGAAGGCACCATTGACTTTGTGCTTTATTTGTGTCAGGCTTATGGACTGAGGAAAAGGATATTTCAAAGTTGAGAAGACAATAACCCTTAACCTTGAAGCATGAAAGTTTCCCTGGTATAAAGCCACAAGCTCCTGCAAGAATTCAGATGATTTTCCCATTAATTCCAAAATTTGTTGTACCTACTATATACCCTTTAGTTCATTGCTATGATTCATTTCTTTCTAGAATAAAATTTGAATTAAATATGTTTTCATCCTCATCTTTTTGTTCCAAAAACTGCATTTGTTGAAATGAACTATGTGTCTCTAGTACTGCTGCGCCGGGTCTCTCAGGCAAGTGCAAGAAATGCCGTCTTTGAAAGGTGGCCTGTATGTTTCCTTTAAATAGCAAACTGGTGACCAATACCCCAGTGGCATCCTCAAGCAAAGTACAAAGTCAATGGTCTTCTCTCCAAGTGAATTATCACATCTGGCCAGTGCCAGAGATTTGATTCTTGGGAGTACAGAACACAGGTAAGTAAGACTAGAGACTGACAAAATGGGAAGGATGAACCTAATATAATGTAACCATTGCTGTTTGTAGTATTACCAAGGTTCCAAAGATATACCACCAATACACCACCACCACTGTATTTTGGGCCACAGGCCCAGTTCCAAGCAAAACAAATGAACTCTGAGGCATTAAGCAAGGTGCAAGGTGAGGAGCGAATTGTAGCAGTGACTGAGGAGGCAACAGAGGAACAGGTGGAATTAGAAGGAGGAAGTGTAATGGAACAGGAGGGAAGAAATGAAGAAAATGAAGGAAACAGAATGGAGGAAAGGAATGAAATGGAAAAAGAAGAAAGTTTTGGAGTGGAAGGAGGTGGGACTGAAGCAAATGTGATGGAAAGGAATGGGACAAAGGCCAAGGCAAGGTGAACCAAGTGCAAGTCTTGGTGCCAATCAAGACCAATGCAAGGCAATTGACTGGCAATGTTGGACAAGGTTTTTTGGGAGGTTGGAGGAAAAGAGATTATGAGGAACTCTTGGAGGAACGTGGATGCAATGCCTGGCCAAAGAGGGCTTGGACTGCAAAGTGCAAAGAGATCTTCAAGAAGAATTTGGTTGCACAAGTCCTGGTGTTTCAGTAAATGTTGAATCTAATAAAAAATGAAGATATGGACAAATTTAGGTCAATGCTAGCGGAGTTGGACACAAATTGAGAAGAGGCAGAACAAGAGATAAAGGAAAATTTTTAATTTATGTATTTTATTTTTTTTTTTATTAAGTTTTATTTTTATTTTTCTTTTATTTTTCTTTTCTTTTATTTTATTTTTTATTTGTTTTAAAGAGATAGAATTTTTGCTTAAAATAAATGTAGAAAATCATGATTTCAAAAAGGAAACTAATTTTAAGAAACTGAAAAGGGGATATGATAGGATTTAATGGGAAATTTGATGGAGTTGATGAGATGTAAGGGAATGGAAGTGTGAAATGGGATTGGAAGGGATGGAATAAAGATTTGCCAGGTTTGCAACGGTACTTTGCATGGAAGTCTCAAACCAAATTGGGATATTTTCAAAGGTGATGGGCTGGTTCCCACAAGGTGATATATTTGTTGGACTGGAAGCCAGTCCATTCAACAAGTTATTGAATTTTTCCTTTGTGTAACCTGGAATCCAGAATAAGGCTTAATTACCACTCCACATGATCTTGGAAATTGACTGTTTTTGGAGGGGGATGAGTCTTGCCTGGGTATAGAACTCAAGCTGGCTCTAGGAGAGACACATGAAAGACTGGGTGGATACCTATCCATTTTGTGGGTAAGGTAAGTTTAAAAGCATTGGGAGAGATTACTGGTTTGACTTTGAAGGGGCCAAGCTTTTTTTCAGAGAGTTTTTTTGTTGGGCAAGTACTGCAAATGTTTCAAGCATCAAGCCATACCTGATCCCTTACTGCAAAGTTTGGAGCTGTAGTGCACAGTTGGTCTGCTTTCTCCTTGTAGCGCTGGTTTGCTGCTTCCAGGTTCATTCAAAGTTGTGATTGAGTGGATTGAATGTGATTGAGATAATTGGAAGCAGGTTGAGAAGTTGCTATGTGAATGGATGCAAAAGTTGGGTTTCTACCATAAAGAGTATGGAAGAAAGAATGTTTGGTGGTTGAATGAGTGGAGGGTTTGTAGGAAAACTTGGCTAGTGGAAGCCATTGAAACCAGTTGTCCTGTTGATATGCAACATACATTCAAAGGTACTGTTTGATAATTTGATTAACTTGCTTGGTTTTCCATCCATTTCCAGGTGGTAAGCCATTGATTAGTTGTGAGTGATATTCAAATTTTGGAATAGCAAGGTCCAGAAGCTAGAGAAAAAAAAGGATCCACAATTACTAACTATATTATCAGGAAGACCATGTTTGAAAAATACATATTTTATGAATAAATTAGCTAATTCTTCAAAAGAGACTGTCACATTACTGCAAAGAAATGAATCCATCTTTGAGAACCAATCTACTACTACTAAAATAGAATCATAACCACTAGAACTAGTTAATTGAGAAATAAAATACATCAAAAAAAAGTGCCCAGGAATAGGCAGGATTGGAAGTGGCTGGGGAAGCCCATACTTTGGGTGTTTTGAGGACTTGTTACAATTGCAATCATAGCACAGGCTAACATAGTCTTTTACTTCCTTGGTCATACCAGGCCAATAGAAGTCTTGTGCAATCAATTGGTAGGTTTTATCCTCCCCATGATGACCAGCAAGCAGAGAATCATACCAAGACTTGAAGATATCTAACTTAATGCAAGGGTTATCTGGTACTACTATACGGTCTTTATAAACTAAGTAATCAGTTTAGTTGAGCTTTTTGAAGTTCAGAAGCCATGTCTCAAAGGTTAGTTATTATCAAACAGAGTTGGGAAGACTGGGTTGAGAAGAGTTTCCTAACATTTTCAGGGTTGTTATTGGAAAAGGTGCCCCCCTGGGTAAATTTTGTCCCAACGTGATAAAGCATCAGGGACTACCACTTGTTTTCTGGGGCATTACATGATTGTGAAGTTGAACTGGGAGAGGTATTTGGCCCATTGTGCCTTTCTGCGTGTAAGGACTTTTGAGCTCATGAAATAATTAAGAGAATTGTGATCAGTTAAGACCTCAAAGGGTTCCATAAGACTCAAAAGGTATGAATGCCATTTCTTCAAGAAATAAACAATTGCAAGAATTTCCTTGTTATGAATATAATAATTAAGCTCTGCAGAAAGCAATTTGGGAGGCTCAAAGGCTATGGGATGAAAGAGAGAGAAAGAGGAAGAAAACTGCAAGATTACTCCTGCAATTGCATAGTTGCTTTCATCTTTTTTGAAAATAGTGCAAGCTATCTTGCTAAAGTGAGCAAGTATTGGAGCAGTGGTGAAAGCTTTCTTTAGGCCTTCAAACTCCAAAGCAGCTTGTTTGGTAAAAACAAAATAAGTGTATTTCTGAAGAAGATTATTAAGATTCACAGTTTTCTTGGTGTAATGCTCATTAAAACTAATGTAGAAATTACTGAAACCAAGGAAAAATTGAATGTATTTGACTGAAGAAGGTGAGGGCCAGTCTAATATGCACCAGCTCTTTGCTGGATCCATTGATGGTCCTTGCTGCAAAACTATGACACCTAAAAACTGAAGAGAATGGGTATGAAAATTGCACTCAGAGGCTTTATCAAACAGGTTATTCTTGCAAAGTTGCTGCAGCACCTCTTTCTCATTTTTGATGTGATCCTGGAGACTTTTTGAGTAGACAAGTATATCATCAAGATACACCACAAGGTATTTCTCTACAAGTTCAGAAAAAGTATCATTTACAAAATGTTGAAAAGTGGAAGGAGCATTTCAGAGGCCAAAGGCCATGAAAGTATACTCATAACTGCCAAACTGGGTTCTAATTGCAGTCAAATAATCATGATCCTTTGCAATGAGCATTATATTATAGGCACCTCAAAGGACTACTTTTGAGAAATAAGCAGCTCCATGAAAGAGAGTGGGGAGGTGCAACATAGGTGGTACTGGGTAGGCTTTCTTCTGGGTGACCTGGTTCAGTTTTGTGTAATCAATGCAAATGCAAAGGCCGCCATCTTTCTTTAGAACAAATAGGACAGGCAAGCCGGTATTTGAATCCCTTGGTCAAAGAAATTCTTTCAATACATTTTCCGCAATGAATTCTTGAAGGGTGTTTGATTCTTGCTTTGAGAGAGAGTAGACTGGTCCAGGTGCTGGAGTTAGGCCAGTAAGTTCAATCCTGTGATCATAAGAATGGGAAGGAGGAATTTTATATCTGCTTTTAAAGCCAATAAGGAGTTGGCAAAGTCATGGTAAACCAAAGGTAAAGACTCTTGAATGATTTCTAAATATTCAATCTTTTCATCTTTCAGCACCTGATTTGAAGTGCTTGCATGGTGCAAGAGGATTGAGGAGATCAAAATATACTGTTTTATAGGCACCTGTTTCTCTTTGAAGAAGCAAGGAAGAGGTAAGTTGGATAAATAAGCAATAAATATTAAACCTGAAGAGGAAACTTGGGAATGGAAGTCAGGATATTGCAAATCTCCTTGAAGAAAATTGTCATTCAACTCAATCACAATGTCATTTAGGCTGTTTAATTCCTGTTTCACAGAAATGTTAGGGTCCTGGGGTTGCAAGGTTCAAATTTTAATTACTCCTTCTTGCCAATTCACATCTGTATTCCAGTAAACTAGGAATTCATGGCCTAGAATGGTGTTGTCCATTCTGGGGATATCCAAGACAAATAAATCCCATTTGAAGCTGGGGAATTTTGAAAATGCAAAGGTCCATTTTGCCTTTTGGGAAAACCAATGAGATGGCTTGGTTGCAATACTTACTAAATAGGTGGGAAACTTATCTATCTTGGAACACATAAGATTTTTGGAAGTGGCAAAAGATGAACGTATAAAAGAAGCATTAGTGCCCAAATCAATTAAGACAACATAAGGAGTATTGTTGGAATGGAATAGGACAAATCTTGAACTCAGAGCACCAATTTAATTGCTGTAGTTTAGGTAATGTGTAGTTTTCCTTGTGAGTATTAGAAAAACTACATGCTAATTTTTTGACTGCTTAGGTGCTTCATGCGCTAGCTGCTTTGCAAAAATATTGAAATCATGTTTTCCTCCACAATACATACATAACCCTTCCTTTTCCCTCCTTAGCTGTTCCTCATTTGGGAGTATCCCGGTTTCCTTATCCAGGAATTTTGGAGTTTTGGCAATGGTTTTTCCTTTTGGGTTGAAGTTTGAGGTTGGATTTGGTTTGGAGTGTTTCAGATTCTTCAAATGTTTCTTCAAGGATTCATCTGCTGCAAGACTTCAAACAGTGCTGAGCCGCAGGAAGTTCTGTGGAGAGGAAAGGTGCTTCTTAGGCTTCCCTGATAAGTGTTAGATAAATATTTAAATGTAACTGGAATCAAGATCCAGAAACTTATGAATGAGGAATCAATGGGAAGGGATAATTTTGATGGTAATTGGTAGCAACTAAACAACACTATCTGAGGCAAGATTGTTGGGGAAAATACTTGAACAAAAAATTTAATGTTTTGTTCAGATTTCAATAGAAAAAGGCAGTTGTAGTAACAATGCCCACAAGCTAATAACTCTGGTCATCAGAAGGAGATTAGGAAAGATCAACTCAATCCCAACAAACCTCCAGGTTCTCAATGAACCCGCCCAACTCTTGGAAATCAAGCGCTTGAAGGGTACCTGATAACTTTGGGTGGCTGTAAAAAACACAACAATCTGTTTTATGAAGCTCTAGAAGCAAGGCAGTAACAAGTTTGAACAAGAGTAACCCAACACTTCTCAAGGGACTCAAGAATAGCATGGTGAGATTCAAATTGAAAGAAAGAAAGGGAGGTTTACCACTCCAGGTTTCCAGATTAAAGAAACTTCTCAGTAAAACGTGACTGGTTCCAGAAGGATAATCAAAAAGAATGATCAATACCAGTATGGTCAAAAAAGGGATCAAGAGTGGATTAAAAAACTCAATAATTCAATCAATCAAATTCTTCTTCAACCAGAAAGTCTAATGGTTGGTGATAACAAACAAGGCCACCAAGGGACAGATCAATATTTCAGTATGGAGGCTCAAAGATCAAGGGGAAATCATAGATATACCCAGGATAAAAGTACTCAGATGAAGGGGAAGGGCCCCACAGATTTCTTGATTGCTTACAGTGCTGATAGATGGATCATGGATCATGGATGATAAGATGGATCCCAGGCAAAAGGCAGGGGTAGAGTCCCTCTTTTTGTGGACAAGATGCCCTGTGTACTATTTACAAGGAGACAATACAAACAAAAGCGGAAAAAAATTCTTCTTTTTTCTTTTTTTTTTCTTTTCTTTTTTTTTTTTTTGATCAGGGTATCAGGAAAAAACAAGCGGTGGAAAATATTAAAAATGGCAACAGGAGGCCCTTACATGTGAAAAAAAAAGAAAAATAAAGATGAGAAAAACAAGGAGACCAACCCGCCTCATGGACAACAGCGGGCAGTTGGATGGATTTCCACAGCTTTGGGGTGGCAGGGTTGCAACAGGGGTTTCGGATGACAATTTGATGAAAGGAGGATGAAGGAGGCTTGCGCTAGATCAAGCGAGTCAGTGGGAGGAGGTGCATGAGCAAATTATTGGGCAGAGATGCAATTGACAGAAAGTGGAACCAATAGATGAGGTTTTTGGTGTTGGTGACAGTTGGATGTGCAACAGAGAAGACCATGTCAATTGGATTGTTGATGTTGGTGGCTTTTGTTGAATGGTTGATGAGGCAGCACTTGGATGCGGGATGACCAAGGCATGAGGCGGTAGGCTGGGATATTGACAATTGGCAAGTTGATGGACAACACCACAAACCGCTGCAAGCAACAGTGCGCAGTCTGTCAGATGGAAAAGGGAGGTTGATGGGGGTGACAAGGATGGGATGGGAAGGCTGTTGGTTGATTTCTGTTGGAAATGCCAATGGCCCACCAGATGAAGAGGGATTGATTGGATGGCAGGGGTGGTGATAGGGATTGGGAGGATGGGTGGATGATGGAGATGATAATCATAGCTTGTGCTTGGCCAAAAAATGGGGCTGTAAACAAAACACAGAGGAATTGAACAGAGTATCTAGGGATTGGAGGAACCCAGGGGAGGCCTACCTAGACTGTTAGGAAAATGAGGAATTGGTAAGATTGAAAATAGAAGCGTTGCCATCATGATAGTGGAAAATACCTTTTTTTGCCTGAGGTGTCCCAGATTGGTCACCACACCACGTTTGGAGCCAAGGTTGATGAGCCATGGTTCTTTTTCTGAGAGTGTTTGTTGTTTTTATAGCCATTATCAAGCTCAATCAGGCAATTGATTAGCTGCTGAAGAGAGGTTGTCTTATGCCCCCCAACTGAAAGCTGTTCAATTAGGCGTGCCTGTAAACCCTTTCAAAAGTGAAATAAAAGTGCTGCCTTGTTCCATTGGATGCAAGCCTGCAAGGTTTTTAAATGGCAGATATAAACGGAAACTCTACTATTCTCTTTCATAACTAGATTATTAATTTTGTATTTGGCATTTTGGACTTCATTTGGGTTTCCAAGCAGGCTGAACAGTTTTTTCTCAAACTTGTCCCAATTGTTGAGAATACAAGTCGGACTGGTATTGGATAATAGTTCAAGGTATGGTTCAAACCACTGCAAGGCTCTTCCCCTTAAGAATGAGGACGCATACATAACTTTATGTCTATCAGAAGGAAAATTGTTGGGATTGTTCGAGAAGATGATTTTGCAAGACTGTAGGTAGGATCTAAGCTTATGGGAACGCTCTCCTGTAAAGTGATGAGGTTGCTTCATTCACGGAGTACCAAAACAAGGCATTTTGATTGAGAGCCTGGATCAAGTTCAAGAGAAAGCTCAAAGCTTTGGTCTTGGGAGCACAAATGCAAGCCATTGGTCTACCACAAGTTGAGTTTTCATGGGAGGAATTTCTGTAATCTTTGATTTCTTCAAGATCATCCACCGGAGCTTCTTGTTGAGGAGCAAGTGGTTTATCAAGAGGTTCAACCAAAGGATATTTAGAACAAGGGATGGGGTCTAAAGGTTTTTGGGCCTGTGAAGCGCTGGATCTCCCTACCCAATGGATATCATCATTGTAAGGGGTGAGGGAAGTGTTCCTGGTTGAGCAAGTGTGTGAAATTGTAAAATAAAAATCTATTATAGATGGGAAAACTACAATAGAGGAGTTGAGTTAGTTAATTTACTGTCACACAACCACCCCATAAAATATAGGGCAATCTTAGATGATTATGAGCGCAAAGGAAGAGACTGAGTGCAAGGGAAAATGCAAGGTAACAAGGCTAACTGCAAAGTGCAAACTTATGATTTGGTGACTCAAAAAACAGCAAGGAGAGGGAGGTGTTCCAAAGGAGGGAAACTAAAGCCAAGGACAATGTGATGACCGGATTTAGCAAATGCAATAATGTATGAAATTAACTAACTGAGGAGACAATCTTCAGGCAGGCAACACAGCCTTTATAAGGTAATCCAAAGGTGAATAGATACAACCTGATGGATTTCCAGCTACAGTCAAGAGGCAATGAGGCAATGAATGACATGAAGGGAATGGGAAATGAAATAAAATTACAGTTGTTTCCAAGGTCATAGTGTAGGTGCAAGACAATAGAATCTGAGCGTACAAGGGCATAATGGATGAGACAGGAAGGAATGACATGTGAAGAAAATGCAAATGCAAAGGTGTAGTTTATGCAGGGTATGGGACTAGTCTATTTTCAAAATATACATTTGATGTGGCTATCTTGGCATGGGTGAAAACTAGTGTGAGTGTGTGACCAAAAATGGAAGTCCAAGGGCTGATGATACCCAGGGTAGAAGAGAAAAGATCAAATGGATGGTCATCCGGTATAGAGTTCACTGCAACATTTGCAAGTATATACTGAGTCATTTTCCGCAATTCAAAGGTTTTTACGCAAGCCAGAGGTGGTAAGAAGAAGGCACCATTGATTTTGTGCTTTATTTTTTTCAGGCTTGTGGACTGAGGTAGATGGTACTGAGGAAAAGGATATGTCAAAGTGGAGAAGGCAATAACCCTGAACCTTGAAGTGTGACACCCCTTTAGCTGCTTTCAATACCCAACAATCTGATTCAGTTGATGCTGAGGATTTTGCTGTGGATGCTCAGCCAAGCAATGATGATCCTGATCAAAGCTTTGAGGGGCCTCAATCTGACGTCAAGCTGGATATTCCAACACAATCAGCTCCAATCATGTATACATTGGAATTAATCAATGATTCAAACCCTTCCTTGGACCCCTCACCTACTTCTTTTGATTGCTCTCTTCCTGTAAGTGCAAGAACTCAAAACCTTTGCCCAGTAGAAGCAAGCTATTCTGCTATCTCCATTACAATCAACATCTGTTCAAGTAAGGAAGCAATTACTTTTCTTTTCTGCCTGTTTAATCCTGACTGATTTAGATTGTAAAAAAACACGCTCATCCTTTTCTGAATGACCAAACACTCAAGCCAATGGGGCCTCCCACATCACCTTCCAATGAGAGTGACAAGTTTCCCACAAAAAAATGTTATAATTATGGCCAGCAATCAGCTTAGGCAAATGATCAGTATTTAAAGCAAGAGAAATGCTGGACACCTTTTTTCAATAATTTCTGATGAGCTCTCACAATGGGGCAATACGTTGGATGATATTGGTGATGAATTTGATTGGATGATAAATGGATGATGGAAAACAGCAGGTAGAAGAGCTCCTTAAGTACCAAAGATTTGCCTCTTGTGAGCCCGTGATACAACAAGCCAAAAGGCAAATTTTCCACTCCAAAGGAGCTCTACAGGCTCTAGAGGCCTTGTTACTTGGTTTGGGCTACATCAGCCTGCATGGAATCAGTCCCTGTACCCTTACAACCGGCCTATTCTGGTCATTTCTGGTGTTTCCACCTTAATGGGGCTGAACCAGCCCCTTAGCTGTTCAAACCCCTGGCTGGTTGTCTATTACAACTGGCCTGTTGCCGTGCATACTGGCTTGTTGCCTCATGCAACCAGCCCCTGGCCATACAAATGGACAGGTGGGACCCAGGACACACCTGGGTCAAATCTCAGACACCCATGGGGGGGGTGTAACCGGGGGACATGCCGCCCCCCCTCTTTCTCTCAAATCCCTGGAGGGGGTGGTCAAATCCCTGTACAAGGGGCCCTGGAGGTTGATGCCCCCAGGGCATTGTCATGGTAGGTGGGCTGGGGGGTGGTCAAATCCCCTCCAGCCCATTGCTCCTCCCCCTTGGTAAAGGGGGGGGGAGAGCGCCCCTTCAATGGTGGGGGGGTGGTCAATTCCCCCCCACCGCCGGTTGCCTTGCTGCAACCGGCCAAGCCACCACATTCAGTGGGGGGGTGATCAGGTCCCCCCCACCCTGACCGGTCGCTTGCTGGTTCAACCCAGCCAGCCCTTCCTCCTCCTCCTTGCAATGGCAAGCGAGGGGAGGGGGAGGAGCCAGGGCCATTGGCCCCAGCTCCGCAGCCTCCATCCAGCGCGGCAGCCGCAACCGGGGTGGGGGGACTCCATTTTGAGTCCCCCTGCCCCCTGAAACGGCCTGACGCGGGCCGTAAGCAAAAAAAGGGGCCCCGAGCGGGCCGCGACACAGGAGGCAGCCCCAAATGGGCTGCAACACAGGCGGAGGCCCCTAATGGGCCGCCCCAAGCCCAAAAAGTGAGTTTAACATACATTGGCGGGCCAGCCCGTCTGGCCAAGTATGTCCAAAATAAACCTTGTGCCCAATTATGCCCATACAAGCCCATCTGGCTGTATTTGCCCATATACCCCACCAGGCCCGTTAGGGCCTGTGTACCAATAGGCCTGTTTCACACGTTTTGAGGACGGTTTCCCCAAATCCTTGACATCCACACAGGCACCTATGGTCTGTGTGTGTGTCCAATGGGCTGCAGAGGCCCACATGTGCATCCCATTTGGATTACACTCATACGTAGCACACACGTAACTGCATACGTGTTTTAACACACCCCCTTAATCCAAAAGGGGTGAAATTTGCATATTAGTCACAAAGCCTTGATGCTTGTTCCTATCTAAAGCCTTAGTCAAGATATCTACAATCATTGCTCCAGTAGGCATGTAACTCAACACAAAACTCCTTGCAGTTAACTGCGTTGCAAATATAGTTATAGTGAACATTGATATGTTTTGTTCTTTAATGGAACACTTGGTTTTGAGCCAATTCAATGGCACTCTGGTTATAAAAATACAACAATTCAAACCCTTGTGGCTCATGTGTATCCTCTAAGACTTTCCTCAACCACTTTGCCTCCTGTGAAGCTGCTAAGTAAGCTCCATACTCAGCCTCCATTGATGAAAGACTTATTGCTGATACCTTCTTGGACATCCACAATACCAGATTCTTAACTAAGAAGAATACAAAACCACTTTTTGATTCCCTAGTGTTACCATCTGCCCAACTTGAAAAGTGTTACCATCTGCCCAACTTGCATCAGAATAACCAACCAAATCAAAGTTTGCTGACTTTGTAAACAACAGTCCCAGACTGTTTGTTCCTTTAAGATACCTCATAACTCTCTTAAACGCTGACCAATTCCTCATGCTTGGCTTCTCTAAGTGTTGCAACAAGACACCAATTGCAAAGGCAATATTGGGCCTTGCAAACTTCCCCAAATAATTAAGCAACCCAATAGCTGACCTGTAGTTGTTCCCAGATTAAAAAAACTCCAGATACTCCTCATCTGTAGACTTCTCTAAACAAATTTCTGACTGCATGGGAGTACCAAACTCCTTTTCATCTTCTAATCCATATTTCTTAAGAAGAGCTTCCACATAGTGGCTCTGGTCTAACTTAATACAATTCTTGCTCTTAATGAATTTCATTCCTAGCACCTGTTGCGCCAGACCAAGATCTTTTATCTTGAATTCATTTTTGAGAGTATCCATGACTCTCTCTTTACCATTTCCAATGATGATAATGTCATTGACCCATACAAACAAAATTGCATCCTTTCTCACAAAGAGACAAGGGTTGGCCTCAGAAGTCTTCAAACCAATCTGTATCAGTTTCTCACTCATGGTATTGTACCACAACCTTGCTGCTTGCTTCAATCCATACAGGGGTCTACACAGCTTGAGGACATATTCCCTTTTATCTGCTGAAATAAAACTTCTAACACAGATTTTCTTCATGTTTTCTGGTTTAGTCTCTACTAACCATTCCCAAAAACCATCAGGAATTGACATATAAAAAGTCTCCTCCTCTCCAAGTTTTGCATTCAAGCTTTCTGTTACAAAATCAGCTTGTCTGATTTCTTCATTCAACTCCACTTCCAGAGCAATGATGTACCTGAAGGTTGACAGCCTTCCAGTTGGTGAGAAATTTTCTTGTTAATCAATACCCTCTCTCTGCTTGAAGCCCTGTGCAACACATCTATCTTTGAACCTCTTCAAAACTCCATCTGTGTCAAACTTCTTGTTTAACACCAATCTAGACCCCACAATGGTCTTTCCTTTTGGAACAGAATCCTGCTTAACCACTTCAAAGAAACTATTATTTTCCAGAGAATCAAATTCCTCAAAAATAGCACTCTTCCAGTTGGCTCTCTCATCAGAATTCATAGCTTTGCCAAAGCTATTTGGGTTAACCCTGTTACCCATTTCTGAACTCAACTCCAGGACTTCATTGAGCATACACTGCTCCTGAAAGGTATTTTCCTCATATCCTGCGGAAGCATAATGGGACTTCCATTCCCCATACCTATCAAATGGCACTCTAACCCTTCCACTCCTTCTAACTGGAGGTGGAGGCTCATCAGGTTCCAAATTAATGGATTCCACTGAAGCAGGCACTAAACCCTCTGGTGGCACTTCTGCCATCTCTTCATCTTCTGGAACCACATGTTCCTCAGCCTTTGCTGGTTAAATAGGTGCTAATTCTATTTCTTGCTGTGACTTATTCACAACAACATCTTCACTCCTTTTGAGTGGAAATGTACTTTCATCAAATTTTACATCACTACTACAGATAACCTTTCTTGTCCCTGGACAATAGATCCTATACAATTTACTTATTAAATCATAGCCTACAAATGCCCCTGTTCTGGCTCAAGGGTTTAATTTTCCAACAATCTCATTATGGTGGACACTATAATACACCAAGAAACCAATTGTTCTTAGGTGTGATGTTTTGGGGTACAACTTCCAAAACTGATAATGAGGACTCTTCCCATTAACACTTACAATTTTGTGCAACAGACAGACTGTAAACATCAACTCAGCCCATAAGAACTTTGGTAGACCAGATTGAGACATAATATTTCTGACTTTTTCCAGTAAATTCCTATTCATTCTCTCAACTATTCTATTATTCTGTGGAGTACTTGCAGTAGTGAATATATGAATAATACCGTAATCTTTCAATAACCTCTCAAACTCTTTACTCACAAATTCACCACCTCCATCAGTAATAACCCTCTTGATCTCCTTCATTAGACCATTCTGTTTCCAGACTTTGAAGATTACAGAAACCTCCTTGGTGGTCTGATCCTTAGATCAAATTGGTTTAACCCAAAAATAATTAGTTGCAGTATCAACTAAATTGATGAAGTATCTTGCCCCACCAAGGGATTCCAGTGTGAATGGCCCTGCCAAATCAATGGAAAATTCCTCTCTAGGAACATCAGTGCAATATCTACTTTTTGAGAACACATTTCTAGTCTTAGCCCCCAAGTTACTGTTGAGTTGACAGCCGACTCCCTCAAATAAATTGATGCACCCTGGTGTTGATACTCCAAATCTATGCCAACCCGTGGCTTTCCACTCTCAGCCCCGCTTGCTTGACCTCAGCCTCTGGACCATCCCCTTGCCTCTCAACCATCCCTTTCCAATTCTCTCCACGCTCAATCTTTTCCATCATTCTTGCTCACCAGAACCCTTCAATTCATCTCCTCATCCTCTCACTCTCCTCACTCTCTCCGCTCACTCTAATCCCTCCACTTCCAATCCGACTCCTTCCACTCCTGATTCCTCCAATCTTGTATCCAATCATATCCGCGTGAACCCTTGATCCCGGTCTCTTGTCCGTGGAATAACCGGCTCTTCAACTCCAATCTTCTGTTTAGCTGTGAGGCTCATTGTTAACTCAACGTCTCATGTTGGGAACGTCCTAACATTTCTTCCAGTCTACCATTTCCTTCTTCCGTCTCCTTGATCTACCTGTTGTTCTTGATTCACCTCTTCTCTGTCAAACTCCTGTTCTCATTTCTTTTAACCCGCATATGATCTCCCACGGTAAGATCCTAAACTCCTCCATTTCATGCTCTCTGTCAACTTTTAATGTTTTCCATCCATTCTCATTGATCTTTCTTTTAAGACTCCGTTGGTCTTACTTTGAAATCCAGATAAGAAGTTCTCAGTTACAACTCTCACAGTTGCTGTCCTTTACCTTATGGCCACTTCTATTATTAGCAACAGTGCTCAGAGCTGAGAATTTGAACAAGCTTTCACACAAAAGCTTATTCCAAACTTTTCCAATAAGAACAGTTCTCCCATACATATCAATAACAAACCTATCTTCTTTAAGATAACAAATCTGGAAACCATTTTTCCACAACACTCCAAGAGACACAAAGTTATAAGGCAACTCTGGTACATAGAACACTTTCTCAAAAGAAATTTTGAAACCCAAGTGATTTGCAAGAATAAATTTTCCAATTCCCTTAATCTGAATTGTTCTGCCTTTCTGACCAATATTTACAACTCCATCATGATCACTAAGATTTGAAAATAAATTTGGTTCAAAGAACATGTGATCTTTACAACCAGAATCAATCAAAACAAGAACATCCTCCTTCAATCCTCCTAATAGAAAAGAAGCTTTATCAGTCACTGATAATTTCTCATCTTTGAGGTTAAGATTACTCACTTCATAATCAATCAAGTCCATTTCTTGATCCTCATCAATTTTGGCCTTCTTGTTGGGACCTTCTTCCCCAACAACCATTTTCATTGGACCATCAAACGCCACCATTGCAATGTTTTCAGTAGTGAGATTGACCTCCTTTTCATTCTCTTCAGACTTCTTCCTCTTCTTGGCCTCCTTTCAATCCTTAGAATAATGCCCCTTATTCTGAAAATTATAGAATAAGACCTTGGAAAAATCCTTTTTTGCCTTTTTGCAAGATTTTCCAGTCTTTCCAACAAGGGCTGTTCCAGAGCCCCCCTTCATCTTGAACTGAAGATCATCTTTTTCAATCCTCTTCAGCACATCCTCCTGCCCAGGAAGAGGATACAATTGAGAAATCATTCTGACTAAAGAATCAAACTCCTTTGGTAGCTTCTGAAGGATTAAGAGTGAAAAACACTCAGGATCCATGTTAAGTCCTGATGACTTAAACTTGGCTATGCTAGACCTATGCTCTGCAACAAACTGCTTACAATTTGAATATTATAACTTGAATATTTTATTGAAGGCTATACCCTTCTGGTGAAAAGAATCACCAGCATATTTGGACTTGAGCAAATTCCAAAGGATGCTGCCCCTCCTTCTCTCATCTTTCCTAAGATTATCAGAAACCCACGTCACATGATTCTCATCTAGATGCCTAAGGATGAGATGATAAGGCTTTTTCTCCACTTCTGAACTTATCAAAGTGTCATTTGCATCCATTATCTCCCCACAACAGATGTTTTCCAGCTCACTATCCATGAGGACAGCCCAATAATTATAATTCTGACTGTTTAGAACTATCTTGGTGGAGCTAAAATCAGGGATATAGGACATATTCTTAGAAAACTTGAGGTCTTTGAGGTTCTCCAGAGTGAGGTACAAGGGTCTAGATGGCTTGGAAGTAATGATGATGTTGGTACTGATAATGTGTTATAATTATGGCCAGAAATTAGCTTAGGAAAATGAGAAGTATTTAAAGAAAAAGAAATTCTGGACACCTTGTGTTAATAATTGCTAATGGGCTCTCACAATGGGGCAATACCTTGGATGATATTGGTGATGAATTTGATTGGATGATAAATGGATGATGGAAAACAGCAGGGAGAAGAGCTCCTTAAGTACAGAATATTGGCCTCTTGTGATCCCATGATACAACAAGCCAAAAGGCAAATTTTCCGCTCCAAAGGAGATCTACAGGCTCTACAGGCCTTGTTACTTGGTTTGGGCTACATCAGCCCGCATGGTATCAGTCCCTTTACCCTTACAACCAGCCTATTCTGGTCATTTCTGGTGTTTCCACCTTAATGGGGCTGAACCAGCCCCTTAGCTGTTCAAACCCCTGGCCGGTTGTCTATTACAACTGGCCTGTTACCTCACATGCTGGCTGGTTGCCTCATGCAACCAGCTCCTGGCCATACAAATGGCCAGGTGGGACCAAGGACACACCTGGGTCCAATCTCAGACACACATGGGGGGGGTGTAACCAGGGGACATGCTGCCCCCCCCTCTTTCTCTCAAATCCCTGGAGGGGGCGATCAAATCCCCCTACCAGGGGCCCTGGAGGTTGATACCCCCAGGGCGTTGTCATGGTAGGTGGGCTGGTGGGTGGTCAAATCCCCTCCAGCCCATGGCTCCTCCCCCTTGGTGAAGGGGGGGGGAGAGTGCCCCTTTGATGGTGGGGGGGTGGTCAATTCCCCCCCACCGCCGGTTGCCTTGCTGCAACCAGCCAAGCCACCACATTTGGTGGGGGTGTGATCAGGTCCCCCCCACCCTGACCGGTTGCCTCTTGCAACCAGTTGCTGGCTTTTTCAACCCAGCCAGCCCTTCCTCCTCCTCCTCACAATGGCAAGCAAGGGGAGTGGGAGGAGCTGGGGCCATTGGCCCCAGCTCCATGGCAGCCGCGACTGGGGTGGGGGGGACTCCATTTTGAGTCCCCCTGCCCCCTACAATGGCCCGCATGGGCCATTGGGGCCCATAAACAGGCCGTAAGCAAAAACAGCGGCCCCAAGCCCAAAAAGTGAGTTCAACATACTTTGGCAGGCCAGCCTGTCTGGCCAAGTATGTCCAAAATAAACCTTGGGCCCAATTATGCCCATACAAGCCCATCTGGCTGTATTTGCCCATATACCCCACCGGGCCCATTAGGGCCCGTGTACCAATAGGCCTGTTTCACACTTTTTGAGGACAGTTTCCCCAAATCCGTGACATCCACACAGGCATGTATGGTCCGTGTGTGTGTCCAATGGGCCGCAGAGGCCCACATGTGCATCCCATTTGGATTACATTCATCCATAGCACAGGTGTAAGTGCATATGTATTTTAACAAAAACACCTCTGTAAAGGGAAATAAAAAGGACTCCAATTCCATCAAAATCAGCCCCAATAGCTGTCAAAAGAGGAGAAACACTTCCAATTTTTCTGGCTTCAAAGATATCTTGGAGAATCAAGATTCAGTTAAGTGCATTTATGGAATCTCCTTGATTTTGAAATCCAGCTCATTGATATTCCCCTAAAAAAACAGCGAAATTACCAATTGAATCCAAAAAACTTGTATTTGAAAAGGCAAAGTGGGATTTTCAACTGGCTATTAATTTTCAAAAGCAGAAAGCCAAGATTTTGGATCATCAAAAACAATTGGATTCTGAGTGGAAATTAAAAAGGATTAGCTGGAGTTTCAAAAAGAGGAAAAGGGGAAGGACTTACTGGAAGACCAACAGGAAAAATAGAGGGAAAAAATTGTGATAAAAAAATATAGGCTATTTGTAGCCTTGGAATGTATTTGCAGAAGTAGCACAGTGGAAGAAATCCAGCAAATTACTTGATTGCTTGGCTTTTAAATATACTTCCTTTGATCAAAGTTTGAAAAAAAAAACACATTCTTTTTTGATTACAACAAAATTTGAGACTACTTTTAAATACACCAATAAACAAATCTTTTTTATTTTTATTTACATTTTTTTCTAGACTATATTTTTCCACTGTTCAAGTCCTTTCAAGTGTTCCAAGTTGTTTTGTTGATGTGCATAGACATGGCCATCCTTGTATGAGTGGCAGTCTTCACAGCAGTAAAAGTACAGTGCTTGTACTTGTTTCCTGCCCAAACCATTATAACAACAACATTTTTTTGAAGTCAATTCCAAAACCCAATTTAGGAAAAACAAATTGGCCATCAGATAATTGATATTTTTCCTCATTTTCAATAATTTTTCCATTCAATTTTTTGGTTGGAACCACCATTAAAAAACAATGGGAAGAGACTTTGCCTTTGTCAATGTTTTGAGAGTTGTAGAAGCAATTGGATTTGAAATTAATATTTGGAGAACAGTCAAATGGAGTGAGGCAGGATTCAAATTCCAAAGAAGAGAAGGAGGGTATTTGGTTGTCCTTTGTTTTTTTACAGTTTGATTCAAAGGCCAGTCTGGCTAATTTTTGGAACATATGTCCTCAAATATGAGAGACCTTATCAGACCTAAGGTCCAAAAAAACAAACTCTTGAGGGGAACATTGAAGAGCATCTTTCTTCAGATATCATCCAAATAGTTCAGAAGGTTGCATCAATTTTTGCCATCAAATTTCCCACATTTTTCCACCTCAAGATCTTGAGCAACCAACAGTGTTGACAAATTATTTGGTTTGGTGAAGTAAAGTGGTGACCAAGCTTATTTCCTTCTTCTCTTTCTCAAAGACTTTATTCAAAGGGAAAAAATTGATTATTGCAACCAGAGACTCATGATTGGATTGATCATGAACAAATACTTTTCCTAAGGAGAAGAAAAAGAACTGTTTGATCTTCTTTTTTGCATGTTCAAACTCTTCAGTGTAGGATTTTTGAATTTTCTTTGTTTTTTCAGAAATGATGGCAGGATGCGGATCCAAAGGTTGTAGTTTTTGTTCAGAAAACACAACCTTTTCATCAATCCCCCCCTCTCCTACTTCAAAAGAGATTCTAAAACCTTGGTATTGAGCCCTCTTTTGCTGACAAGCCCTATTCTTTCCACTTCTATGTATGATTATCAAATAATTTCCTCCCATATTGATCCCTCCAATCCAAATACTTCAATTGGGGTGAGGATCAAGAAAGGATTCAAGTCATTGTGTAGCATTTTGAGTTTAGTGGGAAAATAATTGGAGGTCCATAAAACAGTGGTTGTGGAAGCAGCAAGGGGTGTAAAAATGTGTTGCATTGCATGGAATCAAAAAAAAAAGGGAAAAAAAGAAAAAAACAAGAACAAAGAAAACAAATCAAAAAAAAAAAAAAAAAAAAAAAATCAAAAAAATCAAAAAAAATCAAAAAACCAAAAAAACCAAAAAACCAAAAAACCAAAAAAACCAAAAAAAAACCAAAAAAAAAAAAACAAAAAAAAACAAAAAAACCAAAAAAAAACCAAAAAAAACAAAAAAAACAAAAAAAACAAAGAAACCAAAAAAACAAAACAAAAAAACAAAAAAACAAAAAAACAAAAGAAAAAACAAAAGAAAAACAAAAACACCAAAGAAAAACCAAAAAAAACAAAAAAAACAAAAAAAACAAAAAAAACAAAAAAAACAAAAAAAACCAACAAAAACCAACAAAAACCAAAAAAAAACCAGAAAAAACCAAAAAAAACCAAAAAAACCAAAAAAACCAACAAAAACCAAAAAAACCAACAAAAACCAAAAAAATCCAAAAAAACCAAAAAAATCCAAAAAAAAAACCAAAAAATCCAAAAAAACCAAAAAAACCAAAAAAACCAAAAAAACCAAAAAAACCAAAAAAACCAAAAAAACCAAAAAAACCAAAAAAACCAAAAAAACCAAAAAAACCAAAAAAACCAAAAAAACCAAAAAAACCAAAAAAAACCAAAAAAACCAAAAAAAAATTATTAGTCAGTTATAATTGATGTAGATGATCAAAAAACATGGGAAAAAAACTAGTCAATCTTCCCCCCCTCCAAAAAAAGGTCAGTCTCATTTTTTAATCATCCAGGAGGAGAAGGAGGAGGAGGGGAAGGGGGGCAATCATTTGTGGATCAAACTGCAAGCAATTGATTAATCAATACATTGTCCACAGTTTGTTTTTTTGATCAAACCGCAAGCAAAAAGATTTTTGTTTTCTTTTTTTTTGATCAATCAAACCACAAGCAAATGATTGTTTTTTTGCTGTTTTTTTGACCAATCAAACCACAAGCAAATGATTGTTTGCTTGCTGTTTGAGGGACAATGAGGAGGAAGAGGGGGGGGAGATTCACCAAAAGTGGAGGAGGAGGAAGGCTGTATGGAGCTGGGGGGATTGCAAGGAAGAGGTAAGGAAGGGGATAAGCAAGGAGAACTAAGTTGGAGTAGAGTGAATGAGAGGAGGGGGACTCACTGCAGAGGCTTGATGGTGGTTGGGTGGGAGGTGGAGTTTGGAGGTTGGTGAGGTCAAGGTTGTGGTGAATTGGTGAGGATTGGAAGGTGGTGGTAGTGATTGAGGTTGTTTGGTGAGGAGGAGGAAGGAGTGTATGGGTGAGTGAGTGTGATGAGGTTGGTGGTTTGGTGAATGGTGAGGTATGAGGTTGAGCATTTTTTTTGGTTTTTCTAATTCCACCAAAAAAAAAAAAAAAAAAAAAAAAAAAAAAAAAAAAAAAAAAACAAGTCAGCCTAGGATTTTTGGTTGAAAAAAAAACTACTGTGATGTGATTTTTTACCTATTTCAAAACTGACTTTTACTCATCAAGGTGAGAAAGTGTGAGGGGTTGAATCTGCTTTCTTGTGGAAGAAGATGAGGGACAAGATGAGACAGGGATGACTTGAGAAGGATTGGGAATATTGTCTTCAAATATTTCATCCCAGTCATATTTGATATTGACCAGAATGTTTTGAAGGATTACACAACTGACAATCCAGTTTGATGAGAATCTTCATGTATCTGTAATTTTGAATCTGGTTTTGCATTTCCCTTAAGCTGGTTCATCTTCCTTTGAGCTTACCAATTTCATTTTCAACCCAAACACATGATTGAGCAAGATGATAGTTGAAATTGGTTTTCTGTAGATCATTGGAAGAAAAATTCCAGTAATCCAGAAAAGGATATTTCCCGCTAGCATAAGCTGAATTGGCCATAAGTTATTGATCTTGGTTGAATTAGTTCACTGGTTGTTGGGAAATCTGCATCCAATTCAAATCATATGAATTGTGACAAGAACCTGGAAGGCCAGCATTGAGGGATATGAACTTCTTGTTTTTATCACAAACAGTTTGTAGTTCCACAGAGTATCTATAAAGACAGATAAAATATATTTTTTCAATTTGTTATCAAAGGCTTTGGAAAATAAATGAATCAATTGCCTTTTTTTTCCTATCAAAATAGTGGCTGCCATCTAGCTTGGGTTTTTGAATCAAGGGGATAGTGGTTCCAGCAACAACACCAATTCAACTGGGAAAGCCTTCAGTCTAAATTACTTGAGATATCACATTTCTTGCTTCTTTGGTTGGCCAAGAAAGTACTGAGAAATGGAAATATAGGACAGAAATCATGACTCTTTTGGTGTATAATTCAATGGTTTCATAACCAACTGAGAATATATTTTCTAATTGATGAATTTCTGATCCATTTCCATTTTATCTTAATCTATAAAGATCAACAGCCAGTTGGATAGCTTGATTTTTTTGAGAATTCCAAGAATTTTTCTGGAAGATGTGGTGGTCTTCAATCATCACCAAAGCTTTCATGAATGAAGGAAATAAAGTTTTGAACAGTTAATGGAAGCTTAATTTGGGGAGAAAATTAAGCTTTTGCCTTTCATATAGAGGGTTGTGGAGAGTCTTTGTTCTTGGAACCATGTATTTCTTTTGCAATAGAGAATTCAAAGCTAACCAAGTTGATTCCAAATTGGAGTCTGAATCAGATTCAAATAATAAAAAAAGTTCAGTCAGCTTTTTTGAATTTTCAACTTGCTGCCAGGAAGTTTGATTGAACATGTTGAGAAAGATTTTGATGTGATGTGGGGTTATGAGATGATGATGGGATTTGTGTGAAGAAGTGGAGATGCAATTCAATGGAGATGTGAAGTGATGGAGATGAGTTGTGTGTGAAGGGATGGAAATGGCATTGGTATGGATATTCTGTGGTGGAGGTGTGGATGGGTGTTTTTCATGTGATGGATGGTTGATGGATGATGATGCATAAATGGCAGATTTGAGGTTTGAAATCCACCATTTCCATGAAACACGCAATTTTAAAATACACCAGTTAGGGGGTATCTTTATTTCAGAAACCCGCCATTAAAAATGGCAGTTTTGGTCAAAGAAATGGAAGGTTTCTAATGGCAGGTTTGCTAACTCTGATAGGCCCTATTCATATGGGTTGAATGATTTTTTTTGTTTTTTTTCATGAATTTTTCATAATTTTTTTCCTATTGATAGACTCAATGATTTAGAGCAAAAAATGCTAATTTTTTGTTTTTAATTATGATTTTTGTTGGAAAAAAAAACCTACAAAAAATACTCACATAATTCCATTTTTCCCATTTCAATTCACAATAAAATGCTGCAAGCTAAAATTTTTGAGAATGCTTCAGAAAGATAAGGAAAAAGAAATTGAAAAGAATTTTTTTTTTATTTTAATCCCATTTTTTGGCCGGAAAATGAAGTAATGAAAATCTTCAAAAATCATATTCAAATTCACTTTTATATTTGGAAAATATCTGTATTCATATTTTTCAAAATAATTAGAAATAAATTATTAAAAAAAGTTAAAATATCTGTGACATTATTGTTCTTTTCAATCTTTTGAACCTTATAGGGCGTATCAGAGTTAAGAAAACCTGCCATTTTTCAATGGCGGGTTTCAAACCAAATCCGCCATTTCAAACCTGCAATTGAAAATCAAAAAATCCCAATTATTTTACATCAGGCGTGTCAGAGATACCTGAAAATGAGTGTGTTTTTTTAAATAAATTATTTCAAGGCTTTCACTGGCTCAACCACATTTCATTCCCAGTCATCACCCCCGTTTTGAACCTCTGAACTCATTGGAAGAATTCTAACTCCAAACTCATTAGAAATTTTTGATTCATTGTTCTCATCTCTTCCCATCCTCTTTGCTTCATCACCTCATCACTCTGATTGCTTCATTGCTCTCATCAATTCATCACTCTCATCTCTTCCTATCCTCTTTGCTTCATAACTCTCATCCCCTCATCACTTCATCACTCTCACTACTTTAATTCTCTCATTGCTTCATTTCTTCCTCCCTTCATCCCCACTTTCATCACATCCTAACTCTCATTTCTTCATGGCTTCATCCCTTTATCCCTGCTTTCATCACATTGCTTCATCACTTCATCCCTCTTACTCTTTTCAAATGGCCCCTCAGAAAGCCTCCCCCACAAGTTCACTCAAAAATTTAATGGACCAAAGAAAACATCCCCAAGGAACTCTCCATGCAACAATTTTCCCCCATAAGCTTCCAAATGTTCAAGTCAGATCAAGATAGTTGATCACATCATCCTAGTAAACTGGCTCAAAATTTTCTCCAAATATGAGGCTTTCTTTGGATCCAAAAATTAAACACAAGTTCTCCAACCTCCATCCTCTAATTTTAATGGTTATCTCCTGATGGACAATGAAATAAAGAATAAAAGAAAGGTATGCTGGCTCTTTCATCCAAAAAGATGATGAATAAACTCAAGAACTATCCAAACATTTCCCCTTTAGCCAATTCTGACAAGCCCTATTCTTCACCTGTCTCTGTATGATTCCCAAATCATCTCCTCCCATCCACATACTAAAATTGGGGTGTGGATCAAGAAGGGATTCAATTGATTGCATAAAAATTTGAGGGTTGCAAGCCCTATTCTTTCCATCTCTCTGTATGTCTGTTGAATCATCTCCTCCCATCTTGTTCCCTCCCATGCAATTGCTTTGCTTGGGATGAGGATCAAGAAGGGATTCAATTCATTTTATGACATTTTGAGGCTTGAAAGCCCCATTTTTTCCACATCTCTGTATGTTTTTCAAGTCATCTCCTCCCATCTTTTTCCCTCCCATGCAATTACTTTGCTTGGGTTGAGGATCAAGACAGGATTTGATTAGTTGTATAACATTTGGAGGGCAGTGGATGTTTTGCAATGCAAAATTTTACTACACACTATGGGATTTGAACCCATGAACTCAACATTGGTCAGTGATGCTTTGACCACTAAGATAAGTGTGCCATTCCCAGATTGGCAAATGTACCTTTCTCAACCTATGAGCCTGTCCCAAATGCATTCTCAAGATGTAAATCTTCCTTGGATGTTCATATCATCCATTGGGTCTCATCCCCATGCAATCAAATCTGTCCATCAAAGGCTTCAGCCTGCAATTGACTGCCGGTGGCGGCAGAGGAGGAGGAGGCTTGCGGTTATCAATTGATTGATTGCTGGCGGCGGCAGAGGAGGAGGAGGAGGCTTCCTCCTGCAATCAATTGATCAATTTCCAGTGGCAGCAGAGGAGGAGCAGGAGGAGGCCACCGCCAGCAATTGATTGATTGATTGCCGGCCGCGGCAGAGGAGGGGCAGGAGGAGGCCGCCGCCGCTGGAAATCAATCAATTGATTGCAGGCAGCAGCAAAGGAGGAGGAGGGGGGGAGGGGAGCTTACCTGGCTGATTGAGCAAGGAGGTTTGGGGGGGCCTAGAGGTTGAATAATCAAAGGATCAGCACCCAATGAGGGGCAGGAAGAGGAGGAGGAGGTGGGGGGGCTTACCAGGGGTGCCAACCAAAGGGGGAGGGAGGTGGTGGGTGAGGTGGGGGTGATGGGTGAGGTGGTTGTGATGGGTGAGGTGGAGGTTATGGGTGAGGTGATGGTGGTTGGTGAGGTGGAGTTGGTGGGTGAGGATTTTTGGTGAGGAGGAGGAAGGAGTGGACTGGTGGTTAAAAGTTCAGTCAGCTTTTTTGCATTTTCAACTTTCTGCTGGGAATTTTTATTGGACATGTTGAGAAAGATGGTGGTGTGATTTTGGGTGATGAGATGATGATAAGATTTGTGTGAATCAATGGAGATGTGAGGGAATAGAGATGTGAAGCAATGGAGATGAGATGTGTGTGATGCAATGGAGATGGGATTGGTATGGATTTGCTGAGGTGGAGGTGTGGATGGTTGTTTTGCATGGGAGTGATGGTGGATGGATGATGGTGCATAAATGGCTGATTTTATGTTTGAAATCCGCCATTTTCATGAAACCTGCCATTTTGAAATACACCAGTCAGGGGGTAGGTGTATTTCAGAAACAGGCCATTAAAAATGGCATGTTTGGTAAAAGAAATGGTGGTTTTTCTAACTCTGATTTGCCCTAATTTTGAAGGAATTTAAGTCTTCCAAAAAATCTCAAAAAACTATTGGAGAAATTTATTTTTATTTTTTTTTTCTGCAACTTCACAAAACCACACAAATTTAAGGAAAACCACAAATTTAAGGAAAACCATGTGGTTTGGATACAGCATGGCAATACCAAAAGTATGCAAACATAAGGATTGGGGGAGGCCTGTGAAAAAATCAAGGCCCACAAAAATAAAAATTAACTTGAAAAAATACTATAGAAAAAGGAGAAAAGTGTTTGGATCTGAGTGAGAAAATTACCATTCATTCCAGATTACAATATTTTAACTCAAAGAAAAAAAAATTGATAAAAAAGATTAAAATAAAAAAGAATAAATCAAATATAATATAATCAAGAATAAAGAAAATGAAATATATTAAAGAACACAGAAAATCAAAGAAAATGGAAAAAAATTGAAGATTTCAGGGCCACCCAGGCCTTCCATTCAACATTGAATTGGTAGTCCTCACAGCCTTGAATCCATCCAAATGGCAGTTTCAAGGCCCATTTTTGAGGACTTTGAGGCTTCAAAAACTTTGAAAAATAGGCTTTGAAGTCCAATTTGGATGGATTTTACAGCCCTGAAGCTGTTGGGACCCAGAAAATTTTACATTTTTGAGGTCTGGAAGGCTTTCAAATCCATTAAAATTCAACATTGAGTGGTTTTATTCTATTTAATCTATTTTAATATTAATATTAAGGAACACAGGAAGGTCTCAAGATTCCTGGTACACCTAAAATACATCAGAGGATAATCACACCTTCCTGAGTGTGAATTCCAAGAATATAGTGAGGTATTAATAATATGCATATAAGATGGAAAAATATGCTAGAATATTCTAGATTCATTTAGATACACAAAAATAAATTCTACAAAACATATATAAATATACCAGAATATTTTTGATATTTTTTTTATACTTGTAAGAAAATAGATATTTTACATTTTACCTTTATTGGCACAATGGTTAATGATACTGTGTAATTCATATGAAAAATAATATCAGAAAAAAAAGAATATCATTAATATGATTCATTGGGACATCAATTTTATAAATACCAAAGATCAAATATCATTATTTGAAAAACTATCACATCCTGTTTGGGATTTGGAAAGCCAACCCCAAAAGTTAACCAGAGTCCTTGGGCTATGCTTTTGATATTTGCCTTAAGTGGGTTATTTTTATTAATGTGTGCATCTACAAATAATTCACAAAAAAATAGCCAAATTTGTGATAATTATACTATAATTCTGTTTCAATTTCAGTGTCAAACCACAAAGGAAACTTCCACAAGGTCAAGCCATTAATTTTCATGTACAGAGTTGAAACCAAAAATTCCACAGGAACCTCTTTTAATATTTCAAACATTACCCGCAGTGATTTCAAGAATGAAATAGCATGTATATCTGAAAACTATCTTTTCAAAATAATTCTTTCCAGAAAGCTTCAATGAAATTCAGTCAGGATTTTCAAAGCCCAATTACAATAAAAGATGGTGGGCTGTGGAAATTAAAATACTCTTCAGATTTTCTTGCTCTTAGCCCTATTAATTTGTCTGAATATTCAATATCAATTTTATTCAATTTTGATTTTGACCACAATTTTTCAATTAGTTATTTATGCTACATAAGGCCCCTCTTATACTCCCTATTTTTCCTATTCCCTTACTCATCAGATAAATACCCTTTTTACCTCCCCTAAAGCTTTCTTTCTGTGTTCCAGGCCTTCATTGGCTCTGCCCATTCCTCCAGTAACCTTTAATCTCTATCAAATTTGGAATTACACCTTCCTTTCTAAAAGCCATTTACTCTAGCTCCCATAATTAAAGCCTTTGGTCACCAATAATAAAAGCCAAATTAAAGTTTAGATAGATTCTTTTTCTACAGCATATTGAGGCTCATATGGGTGGTTTTACAGTTAAAAATGTGCTACCAATTTTCTTGCATTAATAGTTGGAACAATTTTTTGAAAATACCTATAATTTCTTTGATATTAAAAATGAATAATCAAAGACTACAAATTTAGCTTTAAAGAATTTCTGGATCTCATTTCATTTCAACCCCAATTTAAACAAGAAAACCCAAGCAGCTTCTTTCCCTGCTACAAAGCCATAGTAACCTCTATTCATAACCTCAAAATAAGAAATATTATTCAATTCCATCTTGAGAAATACAAAACAGAAATCAATAAGTAAGTTCTTTCATTGATGATTGGTCAGAACTGGAACTTACATGAAGGAAAGAAATTCTTTAATTTTTTGAGTTAGTAAACTGGCAAAACAATTTCACAGGTTCCAAAAGAATCTGAAATCCCTTATTGATAACCACCTCTTTAATCTCAGGCTTCAAAATCAAATTTCTGGCAGTCTGTTTTCCCATCTTTGAAGATACAACTTGAGAAGAAAACATAGATTCTTTCCAGAAAAAAACAGAATTAAAAAGTTTTCTATTTCTAGATTTGCGGGCAGCACATATTTTCACAAACAATGTTGGTAAATTTAACCACATCAATCCCATTAATATTCATATCACTTTGCATGGCCAGAAAAATTTACCATTTAGTCTGTTGGATGTGTAATCTTAAAAAAAAATTATGGTCAAGTGCATGTTTTTGAAAAATTTATAACTGCTGCGGTACAATGGTAATAACATTTTAAATTGGGAAAATTCAGTTGAAAACTCACCCTCATAGATTCTAAGAGCCTTTCTCCCTTTCAGCTAGTGGCTTTGATATCAAAAATAAATATATGCTAAATATATATATTTATTTATTTTTAAGTTTATTATTTTTTTCAAATTTTGTATGAAGGGTATGGTTCAGATAAAGCAAAGAGGAATTAATGAATTATAAATCATTTTTTGGCAATTTTCGATGAAATCACAGATAATTCAGCAGAAAAACCTTGTTTGAAAAAATGGTGTTCCTTGCTATGGTTAAATTGAGATTATGATGAGAAAGAAAATAAATATTCAAATTATATAAATTTCTTATAATCAATTAATTACTTCACTCAAAATTGTAATATCCATCAAGTTACTTTATCCAGAGCTATAAATTGATGATTCAGGGGATGAATATAGCCTAGATGGGCAAATTATTGATTCATTTCAATTTTAAGAAAGGGCTCTATTTTTCCACTGTCATATAGTTATATTTGATCTGTGAAAATATTCTATAAAGAAATTCCAAGGTTTTGATTAAATTTCTCTTGGTAAAATTGACATGATGAGCTTCTTTCTTTCCTGGATCATGTGGTTCCTTTTAAAACTCATGATGTACTTTTCTCATAAATAAAGAAGTGCCAGGCTTCAAAAACTCTAGTTTTTTTCAATGCTTGTTGTTCCATCTTTCAAGGAAAAATTCTTTTGGGCTGAAAATTTTTCTCAATGTTCTCAGTGATTCTGTAAATCTTGGCTCATTTCATTTTCAGATGTCTCTTTGAAACTTTATGGTTTATTTTCTCTGCTTTTGATCTATTTCATATCAATTTGCTTGATCAATATTGATTCATTCATTTGGGAAATTAAATAACAAAAAAACAATTTTCATCACTTTTATTTATTCAAATTAAAAAAGAATTCATACAGCATTTTATTTTTTATGATATTAACATATTATATAATGTCTCTTAATCCAATTTGGTTAATCAATTTTGTGATAATACCTTAAATTTGATGCATCATTTTATAACTTTGTGTAATATGTCTCAAACTAATCTTGATTTGTTTATACTTTTCCATGACATGGGCTATCCTTGGGTGCTGTTTTTACAAAAAATTCTCATTCTGACATCAGTTCTAAAAATTATGTGTCATACATTGACTTATTTTTTCAAGCTATATGTCACATAAACACCTCAGCAGTCTCTGAAAACCTGTGGGACAAAATTCAGTCCTGGAGAAGCAAGACTATGGCTTTAGTTACCTGGTATCTGCTCTTGCAGATGAAAATTTGAGATTTGACATCAACATAGTTGTGGAAATAAATCCTAAACTATAAAAACAACCTTTTTTGATTTGAGATGTGAAATCTCTAGTATATACTAAAAATATTGGGTTCTGCACCCTTGGCAAACACCGGTGTTGTTTTCCTTGGTCCTGAATTCTCCATTCAACTTACAAACCTCAAGGATGCAAACCGTGCATCTGAATGTCAATTTTCTTTTTTAAATGTTTTTTTTTGAGTGTTGGCTGTTTTTTTCCATGTGAATATATGTCTATCTGCTTTTTAAATTTAATTTTTTTAAGGTGTCCGCTTTTTTTTCACTCCATGTGAATATATCCCAATTTTTTTTTTGAATGTAACTTAATTTTTTTTGTCTTTTTTTCTGAGTGTCTGCTTTTTTTACCTCCATGTGAATATATGTGTAGGTATCTGCTTTTTGAATATATATATTTTTTTAAGGTGACCACTTGTTTTTTCACTCCATGTCAATATAAATATTTCTGCATGTATGTACTTCTACATAAGGTTGGGTTGCTTTGTAACAGGGGGATGTAACCAACAGGAACACACTCAGTGTAAAATCAAGGAGCTGGAAGTTATGTAACAGAAAACAATGTAACAGGCAGTATGTAAAGAGGGAGAAAACCTTCAGTGCAATATCAATGATCTGCAAGATATGTTACAGAAAACAGTTTAACAGGGGGATGTAACCAAGGTGATAAACTTCAATGTAACTTCTACATAAATACCACCTTCTATTGCATTTCCTGATCTTGACACACCACAAGCTACATTTATTATATCCTTGATTCCTCTGCATAAAAAAACCATGAGTCATTTTCCAAATATACATTGTAGAAACTCTTCAGTTTCTTTCATTGTGATTCAAAATGAATCACACCACTCACATCCTCATGAAATTCTTCACAATTCTCATTACCATCACTTGAGAAGTCCAACCAAATATGATCATCCTGATCTTAATCATCAATTATTTTTCAACACCCAACTCATGAGTTTTTCATAGTTTGATCACCATCCAGACACTATTCTGTTTCCAATCATACTCAACATAGAATTTTCATACACAATCACAGGTCCAGAAATTCTCAGTAGTGGATCCATAATCCATCTCATCAGTTAAATGGCCAAGCTTTTCAATACAAAATCCAAATATGTTAACACAGGTTTAAAAATCAAAACCTATGAATGGAATATCTGGATTGAAAATGGGAAGAAAAAATTTTTTAGTATTCCAGGAAGAGGTCTTCCTCATGCTCACATCTTGGTAATTCCTTACCATGATTACCAACCAAGAACATCTGAATAAAATGGAATGATTATTTGTGCAGAGCTACCTGATCAATTTACACAGCCAAATCAATTTCAAGCAATCAAAAAGACACATGATACCTATCCCATGTGGTACTTCAAAAATGAAAGAAGCTTACATCAATGATGGCAAATCCAAGGAGAATTACCCCAAAGCCTTCTATCCTGAAAAATTTTGATTGAAAACAGTTTTCCAATATATAGAAGATTCCAGAATGGACCTACCATTTCACTGAGGAGGAATCATAAAAGTTTCCTCATTGGTAATATGTGGTTTGTTACTTAAAATCCTTACCTTTTGGCAAAGCACCAATTCCACATAAATGTGAATATATGTGAAGGTATCTTGGCTGTTCAATACATCTACAAATACAATTTTGAGGGCCATTATTGTGTTAATGTTGATTTTGGTGAAGACTTGGGTGAACAAGACTATATTAGTGATTAAAGGTGGGAATCTCCTCCAGAGGCATTTTGGAGAGTTTTTTCATTGAAATTGTTTTATATCCCACCTTCATTGTCAGTAAAAACAGTTATTCCAAGTAAAGAAGACACCAGAATTGATAAATTTTTTCACTGAGGAGAAATCATAATAATATTTCAATTTATGACTACTTTGGGGTTCCTCACAATCCTTAGTTTTTTGCAAATTTTAAATTTCACATCAATGCAGAGATATGTGAAGGAATCATGGCTTTTAAATATCTCTACAATTAAATTCATAAGTGCTATGCTATTCTTACTGTTGATTTTGATGAAAATTTGGCTTAAATAGACTAGTTTAGGGATACACAAGATGAGTAGCTCCTCCAGAAACATCTATTGGGGTTTTAATTCAAATTCTTTGCTACTTCAACTTCTGTTTTGAGGCTTAATATCCATATTCCTGTCCCACAAAAGAGTTTGTTTGAACCAGATGAATTCATGAATGAAGTTCTTCAAAGATCAACACAAGTAAAAAACATTCTTACAGAATAATTCAAAATGAATGCAATTGATAGTTTTGAAAGTACCATGGAATATTTAGACTTTTCATCATTTTTCAAATTTCATCCACTTTGAAAAAATTTTCAGGCATGGTCAGATTGGTTATTGAATCATCAGGATTTATACAATTTAAACTGCAGATTCAGAAATTTAGGTTTTCAGATTTTTGTTGAATAATTCTGTTGGTGCTACTTCATTCAATAAACTAAAGGAATTCAACAGAATTTCTTATGAAATTTTTAGATAGTAATCTTTGTACAAGTTTTCACTTGAGAAAAATCATCATATAGAATCAAAAATGCAAAAATCTTATGAAGCCATTCAGCAGCTCAAGCCAACAAGGTTGCTTGGAATGATATTGTCACTTTTTCTGTGAGAAATCTCACTTTTCCCATGGCATTCATGCTTCAATTTCATGGTGGCGGCTTTAAATCATTCTTGGAGAACAGATCAAAGGGTCCTCAAATAAAAAATATGAGATTAATTGACTAAATCATATTCCAAAACCACAGAAAATAATTGGAAATACCTTTCCTGATTATCCAAAATGTGATAAAACAGCATTGGTTACAAGAATAAACAGGAAATTAATTCTTGAATAAGAAAAAATGCAGCTATAAATGAATCAGATTTTCAAAAGATTCATCTTCTTGATAATAGAAAGAGGAATATATTTGAGCTCATATTAAATTCATGCAATTCATCTCAGCCCTCTTAATTGTTTATTGATGACCCTGGTGGTTTATATGAAGAACCTACGACTCATAAGCATAATCTTTGGTTGGTTGACAGAATCCTACAAGACCTAATGTATTTTGATTTACATTTTTGAGGCAAATTAACAGTTCATGGTGTTGATATTTGGAAAATTGTACCTTTTTCTCAAAAGTGTACACATCCTAAAACAGTTTATCAAAGTTTGGGGAATCATACCATGGTTCTCTTAAGGAAAAAACTCAAAATTTCCACCAACAAGATTCTCCTAATTCATTGTTTCTGTCAAAGGTTTCTCCTCATAACTAACAAATCAAAAGTCCAGAAAATTTAAAATATTAGTATTTATCTTCAAGATCATGACTTCACGTATCAGCAGTTATATGTTGAATTTTTTCAAGATCAAGCTTTCACCCATGGGCAGTTTATGTTGAATTTTCAAGGTTTTGATCCAGAATTTCAATGTGGGTAGTGGTTGAAACAAAAACTGAAAACCATATCTCATCTTAAACTGAAAAAATTGTTTTCCATGAGCTAGGGAACACTATCCAGAAATGAAATTAAATTCCAAGATTTCCATTATATATACTTTTTTTGAATTACTTGACCCTTTAAATACTTGAAAAATTTATAATTTCATCATTTTTTTAACCCATCTCCCAAATTTTCCACTGGATTAAAATTATCTCAAATTTATCTTATTTTTTCATATCAATTTTTTTATTTAATGGGTTTACCATGAGGTGCTGAATTCCATCCATCACTGAAATCACATACCAAGATTTCAATGTTATATAATTTGTTTTAAATGCTTATTGTTTGAAATACTTGAATAATTTTTCACATAATTCTTTTTTTATCCATTCCCCTAATTTCCCACTTGATCAAAATTATTTATTATTTAAAAAATATTATATCTGTTGCAACCATGCTCAAAATAGAAGAAATAATTCTTCAATAAAGAATTGCAAATCCACACATTCTCAGTAGTGGACCCATCATCCATCTCATCAGTCAAATGGCAAAACTGGTCCAAAAAATATCCTGATATGGTAACACAAGTTTGCAAATCAGAACCCATTGATGGAATATTTGGATTGAAAAAGGTAATAACTCATTTTATATAACTCCAGAAGAGAGGTCTGCCAAATTCTCACATCTTGGTAATTCTTGAAAATGATCACAAACCAAGAAAATCTGAATAAATTTAGCCTTAAGAAATTGGAATGATTGTTTGTGCAGAGACCTTATCAATTCAAAGAGAAAAACCTCCTTCAAGCAGTGAAACAACACATGACACCTGGCCCATATGGTACTTCAAAAATGGAAGCACCTTGCATGGATAATGGCAGATGTAAGGAAAAATACCCCAACGCCTTCTATCCTGAAACAATTGTGGGTGAAAGCAGTTTTCCAACACATACAAGATGCCAGAATGTACCTACCATTTCACTGAGAAGGAATCTTACAGATTTCCTGATTGATAATTCATGGATTGTTCCTTACAATCCTTACCTTTTGGCAACAAACCAATGCCAAATAAGTGTGAAGATATGTGAAGGTATCTTGGCAGTTGAATACCTCTAAAAATACATTTATAAGGGGCATGATTGTTTCAATGGTGATGTTGGGGCATATTTGGATGAAATAGACTATTTTAGGGATTCAAGAGGGTAAGCTCCTTCAGAGGCATTTTTTGGAGTTTTTCATTCAATTTTTTTTCTTTCCATCCTTCATTTTCACTAAAAACAGTTATACCAATTATAGAATACACTAACCAGAATTGAACTACCACTTCACTGAGGAGGAATCATACAAAATTTGACATTGACAATTGCTGTGAGGTTTCTTACAATCCTTAAATTTTGTACAAGTACCAATTCCACTTAAATTCAGAGATATAGTAGTTCAAGCTTGTTTGGGCACCCACCCAAATTCCTGATTCTTTCTAATGTGTGCTGGGCACCCCCTAAAGCCCTCTTGGCACATAGCCAAGCGTGACTTGGGTGTGTGCCAAGTCACACTTGGCTATGTGCCAAGTTTGGGTGGGTTGGGCCAAATTTGGCTTGGCCAATACCCAAGCCAATTGGCCACGCCCACCAAATCAATGATCAGGGGCAAAATTTTAAACATATTTTTTTTATTTCTTTGATAAACATGTAAATAAAATTTTATGAAAAAAATTTATTTTTTTTTGGAATGAAATCAAATTAAAAATTAAAAAAAATTAAAATACATAAAATAAATAAAGAAAAATAAAAATAAAATCTAAATTGGAGTTATACAAAACTTTCCCCGTAATTTCTTGAAAGTCAGAGCATGGAAGGTAAAGCTGCTGACAACGCGTGAAGAAATTCTGGGATTTTGCTGGGGCTATTGCCCCCTGAATACCCTACTTGATTTGAGTCACAAGAATTGCACAATTTGGAGGTTCTTTTGATTGGACATAGCTCTTGATTGAGTGGAAGTCATATTTTATTGGATTAAAAAATGGTGAGTAAGGCGCGAGGAACTTGATCTCAATTGATTTTGAATTGACAATGGTTTCCCAGATTTTTTCAAATTGCTTTCCTTGATGGATTGGATCATTGTCCATGATGATGATCAAATTTTGTGGAATTTGGGCAGTGAGGCTCCCAAGGAATGGAAAGAATTTGTCTGCTCCTATTCCTTTGGTCCTAAACCCGTTGGGGTTCAGGAGCTCATGGTATAAAAACCCTTTGATCAACAAGGCCCCTATGAGGGTCACTTGTTTTACCTTGGGCACAAGGCTGAAGACAGCAGGTTGACCTAGGAACAAAAAAAAATAAATAAATAAAGAAAAATTATCAATCAAAAAAAGAAAAAAACAGGCAATAAGAAAAATGATTGATAAAAAAGATGATCAATTAAAAAATGAAAAAGGTGATTGACTTACCAGAGGGGGAATATCCCAAGCCCCAGCCTGAATGGAGGTCAAAAACTTCCTTTTCAACAGAAACAATTGTCTTCTCCAGATCCAACCCAGGTTTTTGGACAAAATTGGCCCTTTTCTGAATGATCTGGGGCTTATTCCAGGAAGCTGGGATATTAGTAACCCATTTCCATGATATATCCATATCATGGATCAGGTTACTAATAGCCTGGGTTGAAACACATACATCAAAATTTTCTTTGAGGAATTCCTGAATTTCATGGAGGGTGGTGGTTGATTGCTGCTCAATTTGGAAAATGACAGTTGTCTTTATCTCATTGGTAAACTTCCCTGGTTGTTTTTTTTGAACTTAACTGCATTTGGATCTTTGGTCTTGATGTGTTGGACTTTACAACGTGAGAATTTGAAGGTCTTCATTGCCTCACTCACCTTAATGCCATTATCTAAAATGTTCTTGCAGATGAGCTTGCAAACTTTGGGCTTCATGATTTTGTTTGGTTTGTGTTCCTTGTGAGTAATTCAATCATTTTGATGCTCAAAGTTTTTTTCTAAACTCACTTTTTCTTTCAGAATGGCCTTCTTTTGGTTGGTTCTTTGATTAAAATCTTGGAGCTCATTTATTCGGGCATGTTATTTTTTGGCCTCAATCTCCAACTCATCATTGATGTTTGAATTGTCTTTGGGTTCATCTCCAAGGGTTTCAATGTCTCTTTCAATCATTTCCGCCTGTTCCAAAATAAATTAGAAAAAACAAACTTAAAAAAAAACTAACCATTTTTCTGTTGATTGAGGGGAAAGCAGAAGTGATGGTGAGAGGAGCAAGGGAGGGAGGGATCAAGGGATGAAGGGAGGAAGGGAGGAAGGGAGGAAGGGAGGAAGGGAGGAAGGGAGGAAGGGAGGGATGGAGCAAGGGAGGGAGGGGGATGGAGCAAGGGAGGGAGGGAGATGGAGCAAGGGAGGGAGGGGGATGGAGCAATTGAAGGGGGGTTCCAACAGCTTGGCCTTGGCCAAGCAGAAATTGGCTGTGTGCCAAGATCCGCAGAGCAACATGATGTGCAAATCAAGCCTGCTGGGAACTCACCCAAGCAAGACTTGGGCATGTGCCCAGACAAGCTTGCAACACCATATATGCAGGTATCTTGGTTTTTAAATACCTCCAATAAAAAATTTATAAGGACTATGGTATTTATACCATTGATTTTGGTTCTTATTTGGATCATATTGACTAATTTAGCAATTCAAGGTGGGTAGGTGTTCCAGAGACATGTTGAAGAGGTTTTTCTTTGAAATCTTTTGCTACTTCCCCTCCTTTTTTAAGGCTGTATATTCATCTTCTTTTCCAAATACAGGTTTTTTTGAACCAGATGAAGCCCTGGATGAAGTTTGGAAAATATCCACACAAGGAAAAAATATTCTTACACAATATTTCAAAATAGATTCAATTGATTGTTTTGCAAGTACAATGAAATATTCAGACTTCAAATAATATTTCACATTCCATCCACTCAAAAATATTGCAGGCACTTTAAGATTGGTTATTGGATAAGGAGAATTTATACTGTTTATCCTGCAGATTCAAAAAAATAGTTTTTAATATTCTTTTTGAATAATTCTGTTTATGCTACATCATTTAATAAGCTAAAGCTAGCAATGGAACTTCTTATCAAAACTTGAGATTAATCTTTTTGCAAGTGTTTACTTGAGGAAAAAAAGAAATTTATAAATTAAAATTCAAGGAGCTGGTGTTTAGATTCACCCTTTTGAGCTAAGAAATTTGTTTGATATTGGCACTTTGTCAGCCAGAAATCCAACTTTTCCCATGTGATTCTTGCATCAATTTCATGGTGGGAGCTTTGATTCATTCTTGGATCACAGATCACAGGGTTCTCATTATGTTTCAAAACCATTGAACAGAAATTGGAGAAGCCTTTCCTGATTTTCTAAAATTTGATCAAACAGTAGAGGTTACAAAAATAATCAGGAAATGGATTTTGGTTTAACATGAGTTTTTGAATTCTATCACCCACTGTAATCACATACCAAGATTTTTTTTACTTTCTTATCTTTTGAAATAATTGAAAAATTGTTTATTTCATTATTTTTTTCAATCCATTCCCCTAATTTCACACTTGATTAAAATCATTTATTACTTAAAAAATATCACATCTTTTCATGTTAATTCCTTTTTTATTCAATCCATCCCCAAATTTGGGGGCAAAAGACTAGTATTTATACAAATGAAATGAAACTGAAACAGCAATTCCCTTATTTTAATAACTGGTAGCTCCAATTACTAGAGAAGTCTCAGAAAGGATAAGAACTTGGGGATAGGGTAAAAAAGTAACTTTACCTAAATTGTTTATCACAAATCAAACATTTTAATTCATTTTGAAATCCTTATAACTTGTTTGAATTACCGGTAGTTCTTCAGTATGTTTATCCATTTTAATAATTTTTTCACTTATGTTATTTTGGAGACTTAGTTACACTGGAAAAATAGTAAGCTGATATAAGATATGATTTTAATTCCTATAATTTATAAGAAATGGGTTCTCATTTCACACAATTGAGTTCAAGTACTGTGAATTTCTATCCACTTTTTCTTCTTTTTGTGCCTCTCCTATAAATTTGACTGTTTATAATGTTTATGAACTCATTGTAAATATTTCCTTGAGGATTATGTGAAATACAATACTTAATGACTTGGTTCTGCATCCACCACAAGTACCTAAGGAATATTTTTATCACTTTCTGAGACAATTGAAATGTGGAATTTCTCTATATATTAATAGAACCAGAAACTAAATCATAAAAATCAGAAGACGTAAAGAAAAGAGATCATAATAAAGAAACAAACAAGCTTCATACCCAAGCTGATGGAAATGGCTAAGACTCTTGGAAATTAGATTACTGAATGAATACGCTCCCTAAAGACCTGATGTTTGTGTAAATAAAATAGACCACAAGCTCAAATGTAGAAGAACTAAACAATTTAAAGTCAGGGGTTTGATTGAAGAACATGCAGAGAAGAAAAGAATTGACATTTGCACCAAATTACTTGAGTTCCTTTGACCAATGACTGGATAATCACTTGAATCTTGAGTCAAATGACTGAGAGAATTGAGAATAATTTGTAAAAGTGAAAATCCAATGAGAAAAGAACCTTCAGCGTGCTCACTGACTTCCATTAAGATTTCGGGAGTGAGGAGAGGATGTGAGATGCATATGCATGAAGAAGAAGTCCAAGGTTGCGCACCTTAGTGGTTGTATAGTGCAGATGTAGCGTATGCAGGCATTCTACTCTTCTTGATCAAAAAAAAAATAAATGAAATGAAAGAAATGAAAGAAATATAAAATAAATAAATGAAATCAAAAATTCCAACACAATAATTCCAACACACAATTCCCACACAATAATTCCAACACACAATTCCAACACCTCCCCATAATTCAGTGCAAAAAAGATTTGAAGCATCTTGATGCAAGCAGATCAAGACTCTGCCAACTGGAAGCTTTAGTCAGAAAGTTTGCAACCATGGATTTGGTTCTTACCAGCAGGACACTGATTTTCTTTGTGGAAAGCTGACCACGTAACCATTTCATTTTCATGTCAATATATTGAGTCTTTGAGTTGGATCCAAAGTGCCGCAATTTTTCCAAAAGACCCTTATTGTCTACTAGGAAACTAGGTGTAAATCTCTTAGCCATTTGCCAAAGATTGCCTATGACTGATTCAATCCACAGTACCTCCTGCAAACCATCCCTCAGCGCATTCAATTCTGCCTGCATGGACAAGAGTGCAATGCTGCACTGCTCTCAGCTTTTCCACGCGATTGGTGCTAACTTCCAGAAGACAATGTAACCAGATTGAGAACAACAACTTTGAGGATTGTCCGCCCAGGTGGAGTCACTGAAGACAGTTAAGTTGTCTTCATTATTTGGATTTGGTTTCAGCGTCATAGAAAGGGATGAGGTCCTGCCAAGATATTTCCAGACATGAATTACTTCCTTCCAATGAGTAATGCCTGGGCTTTGATTGAATTGAGACAAGATGGATGCAGCGGCAGATAGATCAGGTCTAGTTCTCCAGGCAAGGTAGTTCAGAAAACTGGTGTATTTCCTAAATTTTACACCCAACTTCCTAAATTCAACTTGCTTGTCTTGAGAGGCCGGGACAATTTGGATCCCAGGTTTCATGGGAGTCATCACAGATCTGACATTTTTCAGGTTCAACTCTTCCAATTTCTTTTTAACCAGTTTTGCCTGACTTAACATGATTGTCCCATTGGACTGTGCATATTCCATTCCTAGGATGGTATCCAGTGGATGAGCAGAGGAACGTGGAAACTTGACTAAAACTTGTCTTAAAAACAGTCTACCTCCCTGGTCACAATCAAGTTGTCTGCATGAAAGAAGACAAACACTTGACAAGAGGAATGAATACAGAGACACAGATCTGCATTGGACTGAAACAAAAAAAATGCCTTCTAACCATGATGTGAGAGTTTTGTACCAATTTGAAAGTGCTTGACACAAACCATACAGTGATTTTTTAAGCTTTAGAAACTTTGAATTGCAAGTAATTTCCTTTGGTTTTGATATGTATAAGTCCTCCTCCAAGGGAGAAAAAAGAAACACCGCTTTGACATCAAACTGGCATATCTCAAGATTGGGATCCCATTTGCACAGTAAGAGAAGAAGGAGATTAGTAAATTTTCCTGTGGGTGCGTATGTCTCACCATAATTGACTCCAGGCATTTGAAGATTCCCTGTGATGCATAGACATGACTTTTGTTTCTCCAGAGACAAACTTGTGGCTTGCTTCACTCTGTCCACCCACATTTTCCTGAGAAATTGAGCTGGATTGACTTTGCAATCTTCCCAGACCTCTTGATATTCTATCTTGTTGAGTTTGATTTGCCTTTCATTTGACCAGTCGGACTGTCCATCAAAAGATCTGTGCAAATACTTTGGTGGTTTAACTGACATGGACCATTCATGTAGCTTGCATCTGGGTGTTTTGATATTTGACTGAACTTGAGACTGACTTTGAGTTTCTTCCTCACCAGCACCAGCTTCAATAGATGACAATGACTGTTTGTGAAAATTAACAACTGAAAGGTCCAAATTGATTGTCTCCAAGTGATGAGAATGATTGACTGACCCTATTTGAACAGGCTCACACAAGTTTGAAGTATAAGACTCTAGATTCTCAACACCCTCATCACCCACTTTGATGTTGTTGGCAAACTTCTTTGTATTAGTATTAAATTCAAGGAAAGTCACATGTTTTGTATTGATGACCTTGTTCTCCAAATTCAATATCTTTTAGGGCTGTAAATCATTGTTTTACCCAATAAGTTTTCCAAAAATACCACAAGGTTTGAGTTTAGAGAAAGGTCTTCTGTCTGCATTAATGTGAGTAACTGGGTCACCAATTGGATGAAATTATTCAATGCTGAGTTTTTTTCCTTTGAAAAGCTTGTAGGGTGATCTCTTTGATTTGTGCAAGGGAACTTGATTAAGTTCCAATGCGCACCCCTTGATGATTATATGCCATAGGTTTTTAGGTAATTGAGAGTCAAAGAGAACAGTCTGGAGAGATTCCAGAACAAGTCAATTGAATTGTTCTGCCAATCCATTCTGCTGTGGGGTATAAGGATTGGAGAAAGTCTGCCAGATGTTGCTTTTATTTCAGAACTCTGAGAGAGTTGAGTTCAGAAATTCCATGCCTCTATTGGAGTGTATGATCATTGGACTATTTTCAACCTTTTTTATTTGATGTTGATGTCACACGGTGGTATGTGACACCATAAAAACCGCAAAGTGGACTGGCTTTCATCCAGTCTCATAGACTTTTGGTTAAGGCCTTGCCTTGCAATTGGTTTGCAGTTGTGCAAAGTATGACAGTAGACTGGATAACCCTGTTGCGGGTTCAATTTGCAATCAGGACAAGTTTAAGTGTTGGCTTGCTCCTGTGACAATTGTTGGGTTTTTTGCCTGCCAACAGCAAGACTCCCAAGTCTTGGTGGATCCTTATGGCGTTCAGGAGTTTTTCTGAATATGGCCCCACGACTGCAAAGTGGGTTAGTGCCACCAGCCATACACACTTTGGGACAAAGTGCCCTTAAACCCGGGGGTACTGTCACACGGTAGTATGTGACACCATAACAACCGCAAAGTGGACTGGCTTTCATCCAGTCTCATAGCCTTTTGGTTAAGTCCTTGCCTTGCAATTGGTTTTCAGTTGTGCAAAGTATGACAGTTGATGAGAAACCTCAAAGTGTTGGCCATGTCACTTTTTTTTTGATCAGAATAGCTGTGAAGAAAAAAGTGCAGCTATTTACTACCGTCAGAAAATATGTATCTCCATTGGTACTTGGTGGAAATATGGGACCAAGCAAGTCGCAGTGGAGCTCTTGGAAAGTTCTCTCAGCTCAAGGGTGTTTATTTTTAAACAGAGTTTTGGAGATCTTGCTTATTGTGCACAATTCACAAGCAGAATACTTTTTTACTTTCAGACCTAGCTTTCATTGTATTCTTCCATAGCTAACATGCCCCAGGGACTTATGTAAAATCTCATCATGAGTGAGGAATGAAACTTTAGGATTCATTGCAACCACAATGCAAATAACTGGCATATTGTACTTGTATATACCCTTCTTTTTCCACTCATTTTTCTGAAGGACTAGCTCTTCCTTCCCAAACTCAACCATAAAATGGTCCAGTACCAGAGAGCGCATTGGCAGTAAGTTTGCCATTGAACTGGGGTAAAACAACACATCCAATATAGATGTCATGTAACCTTCATCATCCGTCAATTCCACTACGCCAACTCCTTTGTATTCAAGAGAATTCCTTCCAGAGCTTGTAGAAATGTAACCAGTTACTGATTGTTCTAGATGAGAGAAGAACTTTAGATCAGAAAAAATGTGTCTCAAAGATCTGGAATCCACTACAAAAGAGTTTGGGGAAAAAAACATAGCTTGTGTGAAAAGAGCTGACATATGTGGTTTGTGCTATTATCTTGGATGATCCTCCTTTCTTTTCCTTTGGGAAGGAAGGTTTTATATGAGGGTAAAGCTTCCAGCACCATCCTTCTGGATGAGCTGATTTAGGATTATGCAATTTATTGTTGCAGGGCTTGAAATTGGAAGAGCTTAGAAAGGATACTGAATTGACATTCTCATGTCCCTTGTTTTAATTGGGTTCTTTGTTCAGGAACTTGTTATTATTAAACATCCATAGATGATCTAGAACTTGCTCTGGGGTGATTTTCTTTTCTGAGTGAGTTATTTGCTGAACTAATGTATCAATGTTTGACGGTAGCTTTTCCAAGATCAGGTATGCAATGATATCAGGAGGTAATTTGATTCCAACTTTGTGTAATTGAGAAATCACAGTTTTGGTGTTGGTAATAAATCCAAGAATATTGGTATGAGAAAAAGGAGCTCAAAGAAATTCTTTAAAAATCCTGGCACAATTAGGGGTGTGATTGGAGGCAAAATATTCATTAATATCTGCCCAAATCCGGTGAGCATCTTTTTCATTATCCGGAGTTATTATGTTGGCCTGAATTATTGTATCTATTTTGGAAGTGAGAATGGTTTGAATACTCACATTCTCAATGTGAGTGAGTCCAATTGGATTGCCATTTGCGTTGATTTTCTTCCTAGTCAGTTCATTGTAAAGGTCCTCCTGTAGATCCATCATATTGAAGACTCAATTGTGCCATATTGAAAAGTTGTCCAAAGTGAGTAATGGAATGGCTTCAATGGCAGTCTTGAGTATGGTTGCGTTAAGTGAGTCTGTCATTTTGGTTTATGGTTAGCTTGATGGGAATTTATCCGTTGCTTTCAACTGTTAATTGTGAGACAATTGAAATGTGGGATTTCTCTATATATTAATAGAACCAGAAACTACATCATAAAAATCAGAAGATTTCAATAAAAAAGATAAGAATAAAGAAACAAACAAGCTTCATACCCAAGCTGATGGAAATGACTAAGACTCTTGGACGTTAGATGACTGAATGAATACTCTCCGTATAGACCTGATGTTTGTGTAAATAAAAAAAGACCACAAGCTCAAATGTAGAAGAACTAAACAATTTAAATTCAGGGGTTTGATTGAAGAACATGCAGAGAAGAAAAGAATTGACATTTGCACCAAATTACTTGAGTTCCTTTGACCAATGACTGGATAATCACTTGAATCTTGAGTCAAATGACTGAGAGAATCAAGAAGAATTTGTAAAAGTGAAAATACAATGAGAAAAGAACCTTCAGCCTGCTCACTGACTTCCATTAATAGTTCAGGAGTGAGGAGCAGATGTGAGATGCATATGCATGAAGAAGAAGTCCAAGGTTGCGCACCGTAGTGGTTGTATAGCATGGATGTAGCGTATGTAGGCAAGCTACTCTTCTTGATCAAAAAAAAAAAACAAAATTAAAAGAAATGAAAGAAATATAAATGAAATAAACAATTCCAAAACAATAATTCCAACACACAATTCCAACACTTTCAACCCTTCTTGATTATGAAGTCTACACATGTGTTTTAGAAATGGAATCACAAAAAATTTTTCAACAGCCTGGGGAGGTGATTGCTGTGGGAATAATTGTCCCTTATAGTGTTGGACTTGAAAGGTCAAAATATGTTGTAAAAATCATTGATTTCAAGTCATTTATTGTCTCTGTAGTTCTGACTCCAGTATGCTTGGAGTTATCAATCAAAATTTACAGGGGGATAAAGAAATCCAATAAATTCACCAGATTCATGGTCAAGCATTTTTATCAAAGGGATAATGCTTGAAAATTTTATACCAATCCAACTAAACTCCTCACAAGTTTCCACTTGTATTGAAATTAATTTTTCTTGCCTTCAATGGGTAGAAAAGAATACCCAAAGGCATGAATTCAATAAAAAAAAAAGAATCACAACATTTCAGATGAATTCATTCCTATCATGCATAATTTCTTTTATTTTTTTGTATTCATTCCTATCATGCATAATTTCTTTTATATATATATTTTTTTTTGTATCTAAATGGTGAGGATTCATCAATTGGAAAGGCCTGAATATATCCTGGGCTATCAGTTTCTTCAAGAAGACTCTTTTTGAGGCATGATGATTTGGTTGAAGGGGTATGATGAAGGTAAGAACTGTTGTGCAAGGAACCAGGCGGGTTGGCAGTTGGAATGCTATAAAGTGGGAGGAAGTATTGTTTTGGAATGGGGATGTGATGATGTGGAGGGGGTGAGGGGTGGATGATGGAATCAAATGGAACCGCAAGGAATTGATGTGGGCTGGGAACCTGATATACCTTTTTAAAATCAACTCATCTATTTCAGGTTGACTCCAGCATCCCCATGGTGAAAGAACTATTTTTTTGTTGGGTTGGAAATAGCATTTTTGGCTGAACCCCGGAATTTGTTTTTTTTTTTATGGCAGATTTTTTAACTCCAATGATCCATCCATCCCCAAACTGGCATGGTTTATCTCAAACCTCAAATAGAGCATGTTGATGATTGGAGTGTTCAAACTTGATGTCTCAAAACTTTCGAGTAAGATTCAAACCGCTCATGACTCAAACTCAAGACCTCCTGGAGTCTTTAATATCATTGCTCAAGAATGATTGGGCCTTGGAAACATTGAAGAATGATGAGATGAGTGCCGGGCAACGACTGACAGGCTCATTTGAGTCAAAAGGGTAATTGCACTCTCCCAATTCATGAAGGGGTTTTGACCGTCAGACGACGCATGTTTTACCCACCAGTCTCACAAGCACCCCCCGAAAGGAGGTCTCTCTGCGATACTCGACCCCCGGTTACTTCCCTCATCGCCCCTCGACTCCGTAGTCCATCACCGATGACGAATGCAGAGTGAGTGTGGCACGACGACCTAGCACTTCTTCCACTCGTCATAACCGCTCGCTCGACGACTCGTTGCGCTCAAGATGGTGAGTTTGTTTTGACCATTGATCCCACTGGGTCTTGTTCATCATCTGTATACGCCGAAAGACTTAACTAACACCTGCTCGATCGTGATGTCAGAATTCATACGCCATTGTTCCACCAAATCATGCCGCACCTTCCCATATCTCGACCGATGTGAAAACTAATGGTCTGGCTACCGGATCTGCCAAACTTGCTCCTCGTCACCCCCTTCAGAACAGATTGGAAAATGTTGGCTACGTTGATTGCATGACCTTCACCTTTGAGTTTAATCGAAAACATGACTATAAGGATCATATTTAATGCGTTATCTTCTTTAAAACGATTACTCTTCCGGGACTCATTCTTAAGTGGCAAAGTGCTCAGGAAAATTTCAAACTAACAATCCAGCGAGATTTGTATGGCGCTGCATTTCCATTGAGACAAGTGATGGAAAGAGATTTAATTAAACGGAGCGTAAGTTGATTGGGAAAGTTTGACTCGATCGAGGATAAGCTCTTTGGTCTCTGCATCTTGCATTCAATTGCCTTGACCTGACTTTTGATTTTTCTCGATCCTGGGGCAATCTCAACTCCTAATCAGACTATCGCGTTACCTGGCCAATTGAAACCTTCAAATCTGCATCTCGATATCCTCATGGGTCGAGATGAATTGATCGATGAATCTGATGCATTCTTACCAAGTGCGTCAACACCTTGCAAGTCATGTCCACCCGATGCAATCATTAAACCACCCTTTCCATTCTTCTAACTTTAGGTATCGCACTTGGTGCCGAGGGATCAAGTCACAGTAAATCAGACTTTCATTCCCAAATGGAACGAAAGTATAAAATTTAAGTTGTAGATTATAAGTTGTACGGGATTCGATCACGTCTGAGTCGGAAGTGTCGCATACTTTTTCGAAGCTATTGAAAGTGAAGACGATCATTAGCTCAATCAGGCAAGAAATATATGATTCGATTCAAGCCAAATATTTTATTAGTGCCGAATGACCCCGCATTTGTCGCGCCGTCTTGCGGGATACGGAGCAGGCAAGGTATGGCAAATGATTTCTGACCAAGAGAATGCAGCAGACAAGCGAGTGGGTTTGCGCGCTATTTGTCAAATTCTTGAAGTGGTGAATTTGGGCCACATTTGAATTCGATATCAGAAAAGTAGCAATCTTGAGAAAAATCAAGAATTTCTGAATTGTCTGAAAGAGAAAGAAAAGTTGACAAATTTTCATACAATGCTTTTGTTGTTGACTAAATCTTAAAATGACTCCTGGCGGAATGATCTTAAAGAATGTGTTGAAGGTGTTATTTGAGTGAATAGATCCAATGTTTCATGTAAAATAAACCTGAGATAGGCTAAATCTTCTGTCACCAACCAATTTTTGAATGAATTCTATGTCTGGTTACTGTCAGGCAACCACTCCTATCTGCTGGCTACCATTGCAGAGCTAGCTGCCAAAGCTCAATCAAAAATAAAAGGAAACAAAAACTTGAAAAAATGAATATCATTTTGTATTATTATTACCTCTAAAACCGGAAATCATAATAAAATAAATTAAGAGTTAAAAAAGTAAACATGTAACAAAAAATTGGTGAGGGAGTTGAGTTAGGTCAAGAATCATTGCAGATTTGATTGTGAAGACTTCTTAGGAGCAGCCCCCAACTGGCTCTATCCCCAATCTCCTACTCCTTGGAGTAGTTGCTGAATCAAGGCACCTGTCACACACCCACCCCATGAACTTGAGAGGGCCAAAGGAATTAGGTGGAAGTAGCACAAAGGGGAGAAACCAGTGCTTCAATGAATCTCATATTTAGGAGCCTATCTTTGAATTCACAGCTGATGCTTCAAAGTATGGTGCAAGCTTAATGTGGATGTTTTGATAAAAGAACTGCAAAAAGCAAAGTGTATCACTTGTTATGTAAAAGGTGCAAGAACATGTGAAATTAACTAACTGAGGAAAAAATTGACAGGGAAAAGCTTGGTGCTTTTCAAATTAGCCTGCAGCCTGGTATATGGATGAGATACAACCTGATGAATTTTTTCCCTGGTTTGAATGTAATAAGGTGAATAAGGAAGGTACAGGAAATGCAGGATGAGCTTGATTTTTGTCATTAAGGAACAAGCTAATTGAAAAACAGAAACAGAAATGAATTGTGGATGGAATTTAATGAAAATAGACATCAATGATAATGAGGTGAAAAAATTAAAGTTAAGTGCAAGATACAAGGCATGGGATTAGATCCTGGGCATGAATCATGGATGCTGAAGAGTAAGTGTTAATTCATGAGAACAAGCAAGGTGAAAAACAATTGTTTGAAGTTGAATGGAGATGAATAAAGTGATTTAATTAACAAGGTTTGAAGTACATGGTTGATGATTAAATTGAATGGAAAGAACTCAAAGGTTTATTTCAAAGTAATGACTTGATTTGAACTGGGAATGCAAGATTCAACAATCAATTTCAAATGATGACAGATTAGTTTGAATGAATTGGTCTGTTTCTTTTGTTGTTTAAAATATTAAGCAGAATGCACTAAGTTTTTATGATGCTTTTGATTAGGTGTCACACTTTTGATTCAAAATTTGATACTGAGTTGATGGAGATGCATGTTTGAGTGTTTTTGAAGAAATGGACCTTGAAGTCTTGAGGGTGACAGTGCCTTTGTTTTTCTTGCAAGAACTTGAATCTTCAAAAAATCAAATTGGAAACAGTTTTGAAAAAAATAAAGATAAAAATCTTTTTTAGTCATAAAGAGGATGATTGAATCCTTTCCACTGTTTCAAAAACTAGTAGAGTACCTTGATGCACAAAACCTTTGCAGTCAGAAACCATCTGGCTCAACCCAATCAGACACTCAAGGAAGGGATGATAATTCTGGATCAAGATTGAAAGATATCTAGAGTTCTATGAAAAGGTCAAAAGAAGTCCTTCTAGGTACAAGATTCTCAATTGATTTAGAAAATACATTGAATCAGTATACAATCCATCTAGATATTTTGAATTTTAGAATATTAAAAAGGTTAATTTTTAAAAAAAAGAAATAAAAAAATAAAAAAACAAGAGATCATTTTATTGGTTTGATCTGAATAAATTTTGAGGACTTTTGAATTTCCAAAAATTCCTTGAAGCCATCAATTCTTTTTTTTTTTTTATTATTATTCTTTTATTCTTTTTATTTTTTTTCAAAAAAAAAACCTTTAGAAATCATTGGATGAGAATTTTCAAACTTGCAAAATTTTCTTTCTAATTGAATTTCTCTCTTTCTGTGTTTTTCAGTTTTTTTTCAGTTTTTTCAGTTTTTTTTTAATTTTTTTTTTTTTTGAAATTTTCAATTTTACAGATGTCTAAGGTCCAATATGCAACAAATTTCCAATTCAATTTACATTTTCTATCTAATTCACCTGTTTTGATATCTTCAGTTGATAAATTTCATCTTCTTATAGCTTTGGTATTGAGGACACAATCAGATTTTAAAAATCATGAGATGCTCACCACCTTCCATGCATCAATGACATTTGGAAGTTTATAAAAACTTTGGGGGAAAAATTAAATGATTGAATTCCCTGAGTTGTTGAAAAATCTTACAGCCACTTTAGAAATAGCCTGTTGGAAATTTGGTTTCTTTTATTTTCATGAAATTGTTTTTTTTCCAGTCTTTTTGTTTTTATTTGTTTTTATCTTTGGTCATTTTTAATTTTTATCTTGTCATCATTAATTTTCAACATCCCATTGAAATAAATAATTGATTAATGAATGGATTATTATCATGATTATTTATTTTATTTTATTATTATTTATTTTATGGTATTATTATTTATTTTGTTATTATTATTTATTTTATTATTATTTATGTTATTTTATTATTATTTATTTTATTTTATTATTATTTATTTTATTTTATTATTATTTATTTTATTTCATTATTATTTATTTTATTTCATTATTATTTATTTTATTTTATTATTATTTATTTGATGGTATTATTATTTTGTTCATGTTACTATTATTTATTTTAATTTTTTTTATTATTTATTTAATTTTATTATGATTTTTCATACTCTTTTATTGGTTGAGGGATCAATAAATTTCAAGAAAATAAATGAAGATCAAAAATCCCAAATAAACAATCAACCAAATAAGAAGAAAGGAAAATATAAATAAAGATGAATCTGTTATCAGTTGTTTGATTGATGATCATTGTAAATTAATTTCACAAAGAAAATCCAAAAAAAGAGAAAACAAAAAATTGTGGAGGTATGAATGTCTTCTAGGTCATTAACCAGACCAGACTTGCTGGTTGAGACTTGCTGCCAACCTATCATCCCATCCCCCCCCCCTAAAAAAAATAAACAAATCAATAAATCAATAATAAAATAAATAAACAAATAAAAATCAGAAAGATGATTACCAACAAAAACAAAAAAACATCAAGGTTTCAAATGTCATCCATTCTAGATGACCCAGACAGACCTCAGATGACCAAGAATAAATACAAGTGTTTTTTTTTAAAAATATATATATATATATAAGTGCCTTTAACTCAAAAATCAAACCAAGTCATTCTTCATTTTGTCCTGGGATTAGAAACTTGATGCTTTGATTTTTTTTTTGTTTAAAGTTAAGAATCATTGACCCAGGGGTGGATTTAACTTTTCATGTTTTTGAACTCTTCAGGATAATTTTTTTTCTGTCATTTTTTTTTTTTTTGATTTTTTTTTGATTTTATCTTTTTTATTTTTTATTTTTTTTTCTTTAAGAAATCCTTTTAAAAATTCTTGTGATCTGGTGGGTTCTTTATAAAAAAAAAAAAAAAAAAAAAAAAAAGAGAGAGAAATAATAGATCAAACAAAAAAAAGAAAAAGAAAACAAGAACAAAGGGGAAGGGGAAAAAAAAAGAAGGGCAGGGGGAGTTCGAATGATAAGAATCATGATCCGATCCGATTTCAATCTTCATCCCGAGGTTCCTCGTCGTGATCTTCTTTAGGCTCTTGATGATGATCATCATCGATAGACGTTGGTGGGATCAAATACACAATGGTAGATCTATGATGAGGTCAAGTGCTTGTTTGTAAACCCTTCATCGATCGTTCGCTTGACGCGCGGGTATCCCAACCCCTTCATCCTTGTAGCACCCAACGACACTAAACTAACGTTGCTCGATGGGACTCGAGACGTGCATCAAGCCTGTCCAACTCATCCGTTGGTTGTCCACATCATCACATTCCTTTTTTTTTCAGGTTTTTGTTTCTTCCTTTGGCTCAGGCGGTGACGACCCACTAGATCAAGATCGGATAAGCCATGACGAGCCAACATGTACTTATTCCGTTTTCGTGTCCGATTATAAAACCACTTGCGAACTAGTGAGAATGAGAACAACCGCAGCGGAGGAAGAACAGGAGACCGTACATCATCTAGGGGGATCCTTTTGATCGTATCATGTGTTGCTTTTTCCGATACCCACAATACGCTCTATAAATGTTTTGTAGGTTTACATCTTCACCATGGTTTAACGATTATCAAAACAAGTGGATAAGTGTTTATAGACAATCTTTACCTCACAACGAATTGCTGTTGAACATGTCAGTACATACATCTATTAAACACGCGGGGTAAATAAATTTAACCAGATGATGATCAAGTCAAAGAACGAGTTCAAGTGAATTACAAACCAGAAACAAAAAAAAAAATTAAACCAATGATGATAGGTATTGAGTTTTCAGGTGCTGAGTAGAACCAGGGTTAAGGTTGTCATCGATCGAGTTTGGATTGGTTTGGCTTCCTGCGGGTTGGTCACTAAATAAATCCTTCAAGGACGATGGTGGGGATACTAAAGCAGTTTTTTGACAGTCGACATTCTCGTCGGGCGACTGAATCCTTTGGGAAACCGATTGGCCAACTGGATTTTCCCGGTTCTCCTCGATCAAATTCAACAAACCTTGTTGGAGTTCAGATTCTTTCCTGATCTCCTGGCTGCTGCTTTCATGCTGTGGCGAAGATGGGTTTCCTTTCTCATCAGTTTCTAAACCATTCACACCTTCTTCATCCTCGTCATCTCCAGCCATAGCCGCCAGTCGTGCTTGTAATGCAGACAATGATTGTGCAGTATTCGAGGTTGGTTGAACTCCGGTCAATAAAGCATCCTGAGCCTGTCGTGTTTTTGTTACGATTCCGAAGCCTTGTTTGCATATGGATTTCCTCTTCTGAGAAAGTGCAACTGTTTTGGAAGCGTCTGGAGATTTTTTTGAACGGGACTGGCACACTTAGTTCTTTTTCTTCAAAAAAAAAAAAAGAAAAGAAAAAAGAAACAATGGAGACAAGATCGTGCATACATTTGTTGTTCCCGGTCACGTAAACCAACTTTCCACGACTCCAGACACTCACGTTCTCAGTCGGTTCGGTTGGATGGGCGCTATGTTTTTCATCAGCTTCACTGTTCAATGGAGACGTTGAAGCCTTGGAACGTGACCAAGTGGATGCTGAGGGCCGTGGTTCTTCCTCAGTAACTGGAGGTTTGGGTTCGTCCTCGCATTCGGTTTCAATTTTCGGGCGCACCCTCATGCCACGTCTTTCACCTTGGGATGCGGATGCCTTCTGGGGACCACATGTGCGTTTACGCGAACGGCGACTAAGATCACTTTTATCTTCTTCCATCGTCAGCGTGTCGTCTCCTTCATTCGTCCCGGTTACGCTGGCATCTTGACCAGTCTGGTAATCGGAGTCTTCAGAATCACTACTATTGCGTTGTCTCCCTTTCCGCTTGCGCTTACTAAGTTGACACCCTCTATTCGACTCATACTTGTCAGACCTAGAATGCTCGTAATCGCGTAGAGCAAGCTCGAATTGTCGATCGACTAGGTCCGAATCAACCACGTAATCTGGCTTGGAGACTTGCGATCTGAGACGTGAACGGACACCGTAACCAGGAGTTGCACGCGTGATACTTGGCTCCTGCTTAGGGGCATTGGCCAAGGCTAACTTACGCTGCTTCTTTGCTTCAATTTCTTCCAGCCTTTCTCTTTCTTTCAATAAACCTTGTATCCTCTGTTTTTTTTTTAAAAAAAAGGAATTCATCCGAAGATCAGTTGATCCGTTGTTGCTTGTCATTTCTTTTCTGCGATCTTTTGCCCCTGATGCGCAACAACTAGAGATAGTAGACAAACCTGTTCTCCAGCTTCAATATTACATCGGGCAACATCATGGATAGCCTTACTTAACTGCCGTTCAAATTTTAAAAGTTGTTCATGTTGATTGCCAGAAGTATTTCCCGGGGAAGATTTTTTACGATTGGCCGTAAACATGGCAGGTATTGTTACTTTTTTGGTTGAAGGATCCTTTGTTCGACACGGCTCAGAAGTAGAAGCCATCGGATTGGAGGGCTGCTCTAGAATGTTGGCAGGACCAGAAGTTAGTTTGGTGGATAGTTCAACAAATTCGGATTGGCTGGTGGATAAGACTGTCCAGGTGCAATTCGCCTTGTACGGATTCCCGGAGCAGTAGATCCTAGGCGAGTCTAAATAAATCCGAGGGGAAATCAACGACTGATAAAGCACGACGGTGAGAATAGTTAAGAAAAAAAAAGCGATTACCATCAATCTGCCACCACGTTTTCAAGTGTCGATCTAACCCCAGAGGCTTGATTGACAGAGGATTCTGAGATGGTTTCGCGTCAACTTTAGAGCTCGAACAAGCAGTTTGTTTGGTTGGTTTGACAAGGGCTTTTTCAAAATTTTCATCGATTATTGATTTGATTTTGGCAGAGTAGGAAAGTTGATGGTCCACCAAAACTCGGAGCAAGTGCAGCTAAAGATAAAGTGATAAACAAAAGGTTAGCATCAGCTACAAAACCATTTTCTTCCATCCGAAGACTAAAGGTGGAAAGAATAAGAGCGGATGTATGTACATACGATGGAGTTGAATGATGTTTGTTTCAAGTTGAAGAGGAGTTGGGACTGACCTTTTCATACCAATCTAAATCCCAAAATCCGTTTTCTCTCCTGAGATGGTTTTCATCCCATTTAAGGATTGAAAACATGGGGTTCTTGAGTTCGTGCTTAACTAAGTCTTCGATATACGACTTAAGCCACCGGGGCCATAACATAGTATTTACAGTTTTGAGGTTATCATGAAAGATGCTTAGGATATTCGACAGGACTTGTTTGGCGTCCGACAACGCAGCATTTGGCTCAGTGCTTGATTCCGAATGCCTTGTTCTGGTATCAACTTCCAACATTTGTTCAAACTGCAATGTATAAGAGACCAGGCCGCAGAAGATTTAAATTAGTCAAGTTTTGTAACCACTGATTTATGTTCATGCCGTTCGAATTGGGCTCTTTTTTTTTTTTTTGTTCCTCCTCATCCTAGTTCATACTCAGGATGAAGGAGTGCTTCAGATTTTGGTAGCTAGACCAATCTAGAACACTGACATCATAAACCGTCCGAAGCAGTAGGCCAGTCTTGAGATCGTGGCATAGGTTGGTGAACTTGATGATGAAGGCAAAGACATACTGTTGACGACTCAAGCCAAGATAAACCGATTGAGATTCGATTTCGACGGTGCATAAGTTATGATGAGGGGAAGCTCCAGACTCACGGCGGTTTCCCACGATTCACTTGGTTTGGAGGGTGCTAGGGTTGGCTCGACGGATGAAAGCTTGCGTTGGACAGGGGCCGATCGAGAGGATGGAGGATGAGGGGAAAGTAAACCGGAGGAAGGGCTCAAGGGAGCGGAGGAGGTTAACTTGATGTTTGGGATCGGTTCCATGGTGATGGACAACCAGAAGAGAGCAGGTTGGAGAGGAGTGCTTGAGCTTGGACAAGAGGATCGTGGTTAGCAGCGACCAGAAGGGATGAGATGGAGATGGTGGGAGGAACGAAGGAGGGCAAGAGGGGATGGGCGAAAGGGCGAAGGAGGGAAGGAGGGCGGAGATGGGAGTGGGGGAGAGTGGGAGGAAGGAAGGAAGGCGGTTTGGTCAGATGGTCAACAGGACAGCGAAGGTAGCCAAGCTGGGTCATGCGGGGGGAAGGGGGAAGAGTCAAGGTTCACCGGCGAGGCAGAGGTGGCGGATGATGATCGGGGAAGAGGGTAAAGAAAAAGAAAGGAAAAAGAAAAAGCAGACACACACCCACACCCACCCACCCACACCCACACACCCACACCCACACCAACACAAACACACACCAACACAAACACACACCAACACCAACACACACACCAACACAAACACACACACGATGGATGAAAAAGTACCGAGACAGGGGCAGAGAACGGTTATCGATCAAGGTTAAATAGTTATCATACTGAGCAGTAAACACTCACGATACTCAATCACAACACGAGACATCGGATGAAAGACTCAGAACCAAGACCTGAAACTGGATCAATCGATTCCGACCCAGCTCATGAACCTCAAGCGAGCCGAGCCGTCGATTGAGTTCGAACGTACGAAACTAACCAGATCATCATACCACCAATCCTCATTGGAGTTCGAACGACCATCGAGACTTACGAAACCTCCCGAACGATATAAGATGAGAAACTTACTCGCCATCCCGTGAAACACGACAGGTCATGATCGTGGCAGACGGAGTAATCAGAACATCTCACTACAACCCTACGACTGAATACCATTACGAGTTGTCAACCATCGGTTCGATACTTACATACTTATATACTTCGATCATCTAACCACTTCAACCAAACTCACCACTCCAAGACTGTCATCACCCATGAAGGTGACGACTCTGAGGATCTATGTGCTCAAGTCAACAGCAATCAAAATACTTACATAACACTGAGAGGCCTGAGAGGCCTGTTATTAGTAGTGATTCGAGTGATTCTTTTTTTGTAAAAAAGAAAAGAACTTCAGATCCTAATTATCATCATGAGTGTATCAGATCATAAATGATCTCGTGATCGAATGGGACATGAAAGGCTGCTATCGAAACTTCATGAATTCAAACAAGAAGAAAAATAATAATCAGTATGACCTCCCCCCCCCCAGGACTACTGAACAACTAGATGGATGTGAGAAGTGTAGAAAGATAGGCATTATTTCATGATGAGAGATCCTACCCGACTGGGGAGGGGAGAAGAGATGATTGTGGAAGGTCCTGATGGTTTCAAGAAAAATAAACCAAGCCAAGCTTGGAAGAACTTTCCAAAGTAATTTAACTTCACCCTTACCTATATGATCTATTCATGGGAAATGATGACCTGTTGAACTGCTGACACCTGGATTCATTCATTCCTTCCCATAAAAATTCTAAATCAATTTGATCAAACTACCATCTTGTTTTTCTTCAAAATTCTATTGTCATCACACTTACCACAACTGACACACACCTACCTCACATAACCTGAGATGGAAAGGAATTAGGGTGTATCAGAGTTGGCAAACCCACCTTTTTTTTTTTGACAAAACACACCATTTTAACAGCAGGTTTCTGAAATACACATACCCCCTAACTGGTGTATTTCAAAATGGCGGATTTCAAACATCAGATCTGTCATTTATGCATCATCATCCATCCACCATCCATTGCATGCAAAGCACCCATCCACATCTCCAGATCACCAAATCAGGAACTCATGATGAGCTTCCACCAGGGGAAAAATAGAAGCATGTACTGGCATGGCAGGTGCCTGCCTGTCATGTTGGTGTTACTGAAAGAAATAACTCTCGTGTAACTGGAGGTTGAGAAAACCATATCTCCAAAATACATAACATGTAACTCTTTTCCAAAAAACAGCAAATTCAGTTCTAACTCTGATAAAATCCACCTGCATCCCAGGTTTAACAGATGACATTAGCTTCAAATTTCATAGCAATTAAATCAAAATTATTTAAAAGGAAGATGATAATAAATGAAGCATAATTATGACAACTGATAATTTTGATTGTGCCCATAACCAGGCCTTCAATTTCTTCTATCATGCCAAAAGAATTTAAATGGTTTTTGAAGTCATCATGTTCTTTGGAGTTACTTGCCAATTACTCAATTTTAGAATTGACAAGACCAGATGGGGGCATCAATGGAATGCTTTCATTAATACAGTAAGATGACTTGAAAATTTTTTGATTCAAAATTCTTCATGGAACCTATAATTTATCATAAATCTCTTCCAGCTGAAAAAAAATCAGAAATTGATTTTGACTTGCTCACTTATTAATAATTTCACCAAGCTAAAAGATTTTTGACAGGAAAAATTCAACAGAAAACTAAAAAATAATCAAACTGGCTCTCAAACAATTGAATGCTTGTTTAATGCTTGTACAACCTCAATCCACTTTGAGTTTCATCCTGGGCCTATTTGATCCTTCCTCTGTTTTTTTTTGTGCCAGATTTTTCTTTTCAATTTTCTCTAAAAAAAATGTATCAAATCATCCATTGATCTCTTTAATTAAATTTTTGTGTGTGCCAAGGCTTTTTAAAACAACAAAATATTCATAGAAGGGCACCAGCTTGAACCAAACCAACCAAAAAGATTGTTGGACTAAGACTTCATCCCAAAACCAGAAATTTAATGTACTTGGAGTTTTTGCAAGACAGGAAAAATATTAGGGCATATCAGAGTTAGCAAACCTGCCATTAGAAACCCACCATTTTTTTTACCAAACCCGCCATTAAAAATGGTGGGTTTCTGAAATACACATACCCCCTAACTGGTGTATTTCAAAATGGCGTGTTTCATGAAAATGGCAGATTTCAAACATCAAACCCCCCATTAAACCCGCCATTTATGCATCATCATCCATCCACCATCCATAACATCTAAAACACCCATCCACATCAGCAAATCCATATTGGTCCCATCTCCATCACTTCACACACATCTCATCTCCTTTGCTTCACATCTCCATCACTTCACATCTCCATCACTTCACATCTACATCACTTCACAACTCTATTGCTTCACATCTCTATTGCTTCAAATCTCCATATTCACACAAATACCATCATCATATCATTACACATACCCCCTAACTGGTGTATTTCAAAATGGCGGGTTTCATGAAAATGGCAGATTTTAAACATCAAACCCCCCATTAAACCCGCCATTTATGCATCATCATCCATCCACCATCCATAAAATATAAAACAACCATCCACATCAGAAAATCCATATTGGTCCCATCTTCATCACTTCACACACATCTCATCTCCTTTGCTTCACATCTCCATCACTTCACATCTCCATCACTTCACATCTACATCACTTCACAACTCTATTGCTTCACATATCTATTGCTTCAAATCTCCATATTCACACAAATACCATCATCATATCATCACTACACATCAAATAACCATCTTTCTAAACATGTCCCATCAAACTTCTTGGCAGCAAGTTGAAAATGCAAAAAAGCTGACTGAACTTTTGTTACTACTTGACTGCCATTCAGACTCCAATTCAGAATCCATTTTGGAATCAACTTGGTTGGCTTTGAATGCTCTATTACAAAAGAAATACATGGTTCCAAGAAGACAAACTCTCCACAACCCTATGTATGAAAGGCAAAAGCTTCATCTCCTCCCCAACCTAATCTTCCAGCAACTGTTCCAAACTCTATTGCCTTCATTCATAAAAATTTTGGAGATGATTGAAGACCACCACATCTTCCAGAACAATTCTTGGAATCCTGAATGCAATCAAGCTATCCAACTGGCTGTTGCTCTTTGTAGATTGGTATCAAATTGAAATGGAGCAGCAATTTATCAATTAGAAAATTTATTCTCAGTTGGATATGGAACCATTGACTCATACACCAAAAGAGTCGTGGTTGCTATCCTATCTTTCCATTGCTCAGTCATTTCTTGGCCAAAAAAAGAATAACACAAGGAGATATCTCAAGTAATGGAAACCAAAGGATTTCCTGATTGCATTGGTTTTGTTGATGGAACAACCATCCCCTTGAATCAAAAACCCAAGCTAGATGGAAACCACTACTTTGATTGGAAAAAAAGGCAATTGATTCATATCTTTTCCAATTGCTGTGATAACACCAGTTATCACACACTGAAAAAATATTTTTTTTCTGTTTGTTTAGATACTCTGTGGCACTACAACTTGTTTTAAATAACAACAGGAAGTTCATATCCCTCCATGCTGGCCTTCCAGGTTCTTTTCATGATTCATACGTGTTCAATTGGATGGGGATTGCCCAACAAAAAGAGAATGACTTTGACAATGATCAATACCTTCTGGCCAATTCAGCTTATGCTAGTGGGAAATATGTGGTTCCAGCATACTGGAATGTTTTGTCCAACAATCAAGGAAAAACAAATTTCAACCATCACCTTGCCCAATCACAAGTTTGGATTGAGCATGCCATAGGAGTCCTGAAAGGAATATGGGCCAGCTTAAGGGAAATCCCAAACCAGCTTCAAAATACCAAAGACATGAAGTTCCTCATCAACTGGATTATCACTTGTGTAATCCTTCACAATCTTTTGGCCAACATCAAAGATGAATGGGATGAAATATTTGAAGATGATATTCCAGATCTGCCTCAAGTCATCCCTGTCTCATCTTGTCCCTCATCTTCTTCTATGAGAGAATGGATTCTTCCTCTTACCCTTGCTTGCTTTGATGAGTAATGTTTGATTATGAATTAGTTAAAAAATCCCTTCACCAAATTTTTTTGGTTTTGGTTGTTTTCCCAAGATTCATTGGCTGACTCACTTGTTTTTTTTTTCTTTTTTTTCTCATTTGGTGGGGTGGACTTAGAAAAATGGCTTTGGTTGTTCACCCAAGATTCCTAGGCTGAGTTGGAATTTTTTTTTCTCATTTGGTGGGGTGGTCTTGGACAAAACAAACTCAAAAATTCCAAACCCCCCACCTCACCACACCAAACCACCGGAAAAACCACCCACCTCACCCCACCAAACAACCAGTCAGGGTCAGTCCACTCCTTCCTCCTCCTCACTAACCACCTCCACCTCACCCATCACCTCCACCTCACCCAAAAACTCCCCTCCTCCTTTGGTTGGCTCCCCTGGTAAGCTCCCCCCCCTCCTCCTCATCCTCACAATCATCAGATGCTCATAGGTTGATTCATCCACCTCCATCCCCTTTCAGCCCCCCCACCCCCTTGGTTGATTCACCAGGTAAGCTCCCCCCTCCCTCCTCCTCATTCCGCTTTTCCCTCCCTCTCACCCCCTCTCACTCCCTCCCACTCACTCACCAACACCCCCCCTCTCCCCCCTCCCATCTCACTTGGCATGCCAGCCCCACCCCCCCTTGCTTGCTTGGCCAACCCCGCCACCCCCCCCCCTTGCTTGCTTGGCCAACCCAGCCGGCCCCCCTCTTGCTTGTTTGGCCGCCACCCCCCCCCTCACTCGCTTGGCCGCCAAACAACCCCCAGCTGGCCCCCCCTCCCTTGCTTGGCCGCAAGCCCCCCCTTGCTCGCTTGGCCACCAACCAACACCCAGCCCTTGCTTGCTTGGCTGCCGCCCCCCCCCCCCCTTGCTTGCTTGGCCACCAACCAACACCCAGCCCTTGCTTGCTTGTCCGCCAACCAACGCCCGGCTCCCCCCTTGCTTGCTCAGCCGCCAACCAACACCCAGCCAGCGCCCCCTCACTTGGTTGGCCGCCAGCCCCCCCTCCCTTGCTTGGCTGCCAACTGACACCTAGCCCTTGCTTGCTTGGCCAATGACCAACACCCAGCTGCCCCCCCCCCCCCCCTGCTCAGTTGGTGGCCGCCCCCCCCCCTTGCTTGCTTGGCTGCTGACCAAGGCCCAGCCCCCCCCTTGCTTGCTTGGCCGCTGACCAAGGCCCAGCCCCCCCTTGCTTGCTTGGCCGCCAACCAAAACCCAGCCAGCCCCCCCTTGCTTGGTTGGCTGCCGGCCCCCCCTCCCTTGCTTGGCCGCCAAACAACACCTAGCCCTTGCTTGCTTGGCCCCCCCTTGCTTGCTTGGCCGCTGACCAACACCCAGCAGGCCCCCCCTCACTTGCTTGGCTGCCAGCCCCCCCCCCCCCTTGCTCTCCTTGCCTCCCCCTTGCTCATTGGCCCCGCCAACAACAAGCCCTCCTCCATCCCTTGCCTTGGCACTGGGCACCTGCCCCCCCTTGCTGAATCAGCCCAACCCAAGGCCCAACCCAATTGGTTTGCCCCCCATCATTTTTCTTTTTTCTTTTCTTTTTTTTTGATGATGTAACTTATTTTATTTTTTTGATGATGTAACTTACTTTTTTTTGATAAGCCCTTCCCAGTTAGTCCACACCCACGCTCAGTAATTTTTTTTTATTGATTTTTGGTTGTTTTTTGGTGATCACATGACTGATATTTTTTTTGTAACCCTTCTTTGACCCCTTTTCCTTCAATGCCATCCCTTCTCCCACCGCACTCACAATGTTATACTCCAAATTGAATTCCTTTTTGATCCTCACCCCAAGCGGAGCATTCTCCTGGGAGGGAACAAGATGGAAGGAGATGAGGTGACAAACATAAAGAGAGTTGGCAAGCAGAGGGCTTTGAAGCAAAAGGGGGATCAAATGAGGGCCTCCAAAATCTCTTTGGAACTTGCAGAGGGGGGCATCAATGAAAAGGTTGTATGGTCTTAACGGAAACTATGGCCTTTGGATCTGTATCCTGCAATTACCACTGAAAACAAAAAGAACAATCAAAAACCCTCAACGGCTGTGTTTGAACTTTCCAAGAAGACAATCAAGCAATTCAATTTCTTCTACCATGGAAAAGTAATTGTTATCAACAATTCTGATCACAACTGTCTTGTTGCAATAATTGAATTTGTCCCATTGGATAAAATTTCTGATCAAGACAAGAAGGAAATCAAATTTGTGACAACTTTCCTTCACCAGTCAAAAAGATTTGTCAACACCGTTGGTCCCTCAAGATCTTGGGGTGGAAAAATGTGGGCAATTGGATGGAAAAAATCAATGGACCCCTTTGAGTTATTTGGACGCTATGTGAAGAGATCATCTATTCAATCTTCCCCTCAAGCGTATTCTTTTCTCAATCTTAAGTCAGAAAAATTCTCTCAAATTTTAGGGAAAATTTTTTGCAATTTGGCCAGACTTCCCTTTGAATCAAACTGCAAAATAATGAAGGACAATCACATCCCCTCCTTCTCATCACTTGAATTTGGTTCTTGGCCTACTCCCTTTGACTGCTCTCTGCATGTCACCTTCACATCCAACTCTTTTTACAACTCACCTCACATTGACAAAGGTGAAAGCTCTGAGTATTCATTTTTACTTGCAGTTGCAACCAAGAAATCTAATGGATGACTTATTGAAACTAAAGATGAATATGGAGTATCAGATGGTGTGTTAGACCAAACCTGTCCTATAGCCATCAGACTCACTTTTGTACTATAAAAACAGCTCAAACCCTCAAATAAACCTCAGAAATGGATTCTAAATCCAAAATAACCTATAGTCACTCTGCCAAATTAGCACCCTATCCCTCATGGATTAGAAGATACAGCCCAAGAACCCTTCAACTGTGGCAAACTCATACCCAACCAGGTCTCACAGCTCTGTGGAAGGCATAAAGACAGACCTTGCAAACCCTCAATTACATACCAGTAACAGCTTACCCTCAACACCAGAACCATACACCAACCCTGTCACCTCAGCCAGAATACAGCAATACAGATACAGGAGGTAGTGCAACTAGTTCAGCTCCTGTCACCTCACCCAGTATGCATTCAAATAAACCTACAAAAGGCTATGCAGAAGAATACAGGAAAGTATAGGAAGCAGGAAATGAAACCAGTCTCAACCAGATCCAAACAAACAAGCAAATCCATCTACACAAGGCTATGAAGAAGTATACAGGGATAACCAGCAATACATTCAGGCAGCCAGAACCATGTAGTATCAAAAAATCCCAGCACCACACACAAACTTATGTAGTCAGAAGCTTGTAATACCCAACAAACCACCAGTAAAAACAACCCCAAGTACTACCCAGCAATATATGCAGGCAGTCAAGACCATGCAGCACCAAACAAACCACCAGTAATGAACAGAAATATATGAAGGTAGAAGAAAGTAGCACTAAAAAAACCACCAGTGAATGCACAGCAACACATGTAGGACAAATCAAGTAGCACCAGACCAACCACCAGTACTGCACAGGAATATATTTTAGCTGCATTTCACAGCAGTTTATGCAAGGCTGTGCAGGCATGAAAAACCCTGTACAATCTTTTCACAACCAGCAGAATTGCCTCAGTTTCATGCAGTGTCTTTTGTCTAACCAGCAGAATTTCCTCAGTTTTATTCAGTTTCTTTTTCTAACCAGCTAAAATGTCTCATGTACATGTATCCCACTGCAACAGGGGAAGCCCCAGGGCACCCTCAGGGGCAGCCCTGAGCATCCCCTTGGGACCAGTTTTTCTATTTAAGGAGGGCCTCTCTGCCCTATACAGGTTGTATCCTCATGCCATCCACATCCACCTCTATACCATCTGGCCTAGCTCAATCCATCCTAACCATCTGTGGTACCCACCCAGATAAACAGTATCAGTGAATCAGTTATAAAAGGAAAAAAAGAAATCAGAAACCAAGTTATGACCCATCTTTAACCAATTAAAACCACCCACAAGGTGCTTGAATAAGGGTTCTTCTGTGACCTAAATATTCAGCACCATATTAAAGAAAAACCACCCCTTAATCAATAAATAACCCTTAAAAAGAAAGAGAGCACAAAAAAAATAAACCAACAAACTTTTCTCTACCCAGGCCCTGTGGGTAAACCCATCCTTGGGTCCTCTCCTGAACCATCCCTTTGATAAACCCTTGAAACCTTTAATATTGGAATATTGGTTAAAATCAAACATATCTGATCAATAAATAACCAATAACCCAATACATCTGGTCCATTCTTCAACAAAACCCTACAAATAAAAATTAATAACTAATCTAGGTCTGATCTGAGACCTATATTCAGTCTCAAAGAAACCAGCCATTAATTTAAATAAATTATTTTTCATACTTACTATAGTACTAGAAGGGTAGGCAATTCAAAACCACTCTTAGTATATACTAATAATCCAAAGGAGTAGAAGTAATACTGAATTCCCCTTCAAGGAATTCCAGCAAGCTATTTGCTACTTTATTTATATAATCCCACAGGAGTCTCTAAAACGGCCATTTTGTTTTTCCTGACCTGGGGTTTGGAATTGATTTCAAGAAAAAATTTGTAGGAAAATGGTTTGGGCAGCAAATAAGTACAAGCACTGTACTTTTCCTGCTGTGGAGACTGCCACTCATACAAGAATGGCAATGTCAATGCAAATCAACAAAATGACTAGAAACACTTGCAGGGACTTGGGGAGTGGGAAAATATACTCCAGGAAAAAAATATAAATAAAAAGAGAAAATATTTCTTTATTGGTGGGGTTAAAAATAGTCTTAAGCATTGTTGTAATCAAAAATGATTTTTTCTTTCTTTTTAAGTTTTTCATCAAAGAAAATATATTTACAAGCCCAGAATTTGAGTAATCTGCTTTAATTCATCTACTGTTCTACTGCTACCAATGCATGCCATGGCTACTGACCACTTATCCTTTTTTTCTGTTGCCAGTTGTTTTCTCTCCGTTTTCAGCTGCCCTTGCAGTCAATCCTTCTCCTTTTCCTCTTTTTGAAATTCTAGCTCAGCCTGTTTCAACTTCCACTCAGCATCCCATTTTTGCTGATGAGCCAAAATCTTGGCTTTCTGCTTTTTAAAATAAATAGCCATTTGACAATCCCACTTCTCCTTTTCAAACTGAAGTTTTTCAGATTCAATTTGCAATTTCACTGTTTTTCAGAGGGGAATAAGAATGAGCTAGATTTTGACAGCAAGGAGAATCCAATGGGCTTACTTGAATCCCGCTTCTCCATGATCTCCTCAAATCCCAAAAAATCTGAAGTGTTTCTCCTCTTTTGAATGCTATTAGGGCTGATGTTGATTTAATTGGAGGCCTTTTGCTTTCCCTTTGCAGAGGGGGTTTGTGTAGGAACATCATTGCTCTCATTTGAAGGGGATTTCAGAGGCCCCATTGGCTTGAGTTTTTGGCCATTCAGGAATGGATGAGCCAGTTTCTTTTGAATCTAAATCAGTAAGGATTAACCAGAAAGAAGAGAAAAGGACTTGGTTCCTTACTTGAGCAGATGTTGATGGCAATGGTGATACAGGAATGACATCCTCCTCATTGGCCAAGTTCTCCAGTTCTTCCACCCCAGGAAGAGTGAAATTGAAAGAAGGAGGGGAGGGGTTCAAGGTTGGGTTTGAATCCCCAATCAACCCAGAAGTAGACATGATTGGAGCTGATTGTGTTTGAATATCCTCCTTGTCATTGGATGGGGGCCACTCATAGGTTTCTTTGGGATCACCATTGCTAGGCTGAGCATCCCCAGCCAAGTCCTCAGCGTCAACTGAATCAGATTGTTGGGCATCAAAAGCAGCTAGGGGGGTGATGTTGGCCTTCATTCCAAAGATTTCATCCATTTGAATATAGAAAGTATAAATGGAGTCCAACTTATCAACCACCAAGTTGATTCTCTTGGCTTTGTTGGAGTCAGTGATACCAAAGCTGGTGGAGATTGACATGGAGTGGGCCTTTTTGTCCTTGGCTTGATAATTCTTGAATCACTCTCTCATCTGTTTGGATGACAGATCAAGCCTAACTTTTGTTTTTTTCTTGAGTTCATTGGCCATCAGGAGATAACCATTGACCTTAGAGGATGGAGGTTGGCCAACACGTGTTTCATTGTCCAATCCAAAGCAAGAATCATAGTTGGACAGAATTTTGAGCCAGTTTACCAGGATGATGTGATCAGCTTTCTTGAGCTGAATTGAGCCTTTGGGAGCTAATGGGGGAGGATTGTTGGATGTTGAGTTCCTGGGGGATGTTTGCTTTGGTCCATTGGATTTTTTAGTGGACTTGAGGGTGGAGGATTGCTGAGGGGCCATTTAAAAATAGTAAGAGGGATGAAGGGATGAAGGGCTATGAGAGTGTTTAAGTGGTGAGAGTGATGATGTGATGAGGGGATGAGAGTGATAAACCAAAGAGAATAGGAAGAGATGAGAGTGATTAAGTGACAAGAGGGATAAAGCAATCAGAGTTAGGATGTGATGAAAGCAATAAAGTGATTAGAGTGATGAAGTGATGAGGAAAGTGATCTGATGAGAGTTAGCTGGATGTGATGAAAGCAATGAACTGATGAGAGTGATGAACTGATCAGGATAGTGATCCAATGAGAGTTAGCTGGATGTGATTAAAGCAATAAAGTGATGAGAGTTTTGAAGTGATGAGGATAGTGATGAAGAGATGAAGAGAAATGAATCAATTTTTTTTCCAATGAGGTCCGAGTTAGAAGGAGGTGGGAAGCCAGGGGTGGATGATGTGGACAGGTGGTGGAAGCCTTTAAATACTTTATTTGAAAAAATCCACTTATTTCTGGGTAACTCTGACATGTCTGATGTGAAATAAGTGGGTTTTTTTGATTTTTAATGGCGGTTTTGAAAGGGAAGATTTGGTTTGAAACCCCCCATTAAAAAATGGTGGGTTTGCTTAACTCTGATATGCCCTATTAATTATTATTAATGATGATTGAAAATGGGGGAGATCTTTAGAACTTCCTTTTTTGAATGAATCAACCAAACCAGATCAACAACAAGTTTCAATGTGAAAAAATTGAACACCAATGAATGGTTAAGTTTTTAAAACAACTTGAATTCATTCAGCATACCAAATCTCAAAAAGTTTCCAGATGGGGGATTGTTCAATATGAAATTTTTTGGGATATTTTTGAATTTTATGCCTGCAAAAGTCTTTCTGAATGATTTTGATTGAACTGGAGTATGATTGATTTGTGCAGAAAAAAAATTAAATAAAATTTGGAAGATGTTTTTAGAGCCATGCACAAGGACACTGTGTATATGCATGCCATTTTTTTAAATCCTCAATGCATAGAGTGTCCCCCAGAACTTTGGGAAAGGGTCTGGTGGACATCTCTGTCTAAATTTTGAAGGTTTTGTGGAATTAATTCATGTTGGGCATCCTTTAAACAGAAAATTAAACACCTAATCCTATATTTTCAACATGAATAACTCCATCAACCCTGGGTTTCAATTATGTATTGAAGGGGCTGAAACTCAATTGGCACAATTGAAATATCTTGAATCTTTTCCCCACCTTTTCCAAGAGAAAAACTCCATTTTTTTTGCTTGAATTATATCTACCTGTAAAAATGTTGAAAAACATTACAAGAAAATTTATGGGTGCATAATCAACCAACCAAATTTCACTCATAAAAACTTATAGACAATTCATCATTTGGAAAGAAATTGACCAAGGTTTTTTGAAGGGTAGCTTCAAGAAGGTTTGAATAGTTGAATTTTTAAAAATGCTATTTGAAAAATTTATAAATACTGTGGTCTAAAAAAACCCTGTGAATGATATTTTAAAATTTATTTTTTACAAAGCAGATGCTGTGGAGTCAATGAAAAACACCAAAACCAGATTACACCCCATCCTGAAAAACTATCTAAAAAAAAGAAAGCTGCAGGGAAACCAGGAGGGCAGGTACATAATAGGGCTTATCAAAGTTAAGCAAAACCACCATTTTTTAATGGCAGGTTTCAACCCAAATCCGCCATTTCACACCTGCCATTTAAAAAAAAAAACACTTATTTCACATTAGACGTTTCAAAGTTACCTCTAAATAATTTATTTGAAAAAACCCATTGAAATAATTTAAATAATTTATTTGAAAAAACCCATTGAAATAATTTAAATAATTTATTTGAAAAAACCCATTGAAATAATTTAAATAATTTATTTGAAAAAACCCATTTATTTTAAGTATTTCACTGCCTCAACCACACGTCATTCCACATCATCACCCCTGGTTTCACCTCCAACCTCAATGGAAAAATTTTACCTCCAAACTCATCTGAAAAATTTGATTTTCATTGCTCTCATCACCTCATCACTCTCATCTGTTTATATCCTCTTTGCTTCATCACTTTTATCCCCCCATCACTTCATTTCTCTCACCTTGCTTCATCACTCTCATCACAATTCTGCTTTCATCACATCCATCCTCTCATTGCTTCATCACTTGATCCCTTCATCACTCTCATTGCTTCATCACTTCATCACTTCATCCCTTCATTGCTTCATCACTTCATCCCCCCTTTCATCACATCCTAACTATAATTTTTTGCTTCATAACATTGCTTCATGACTTTATCACTTCATCCCTTCATCCCTCTAACTCTTTTTAAATGGCCCCTCAGCAAACCTCCCCCTGCAAGTCAACTCAACCAAAGAAAAAATCCCCCAGGAACTAAAAATCCAACAATCCCCCCCATCAGCTTTCAAAAGTTCCAGTCAGCTCAAGAGAGCCAATAACATCATCCTGGTTAACTGGCTCAAAATTAAATCCAAATACAGTGCTTGCTTTGGATTGGACAATGCAACAAAAGTTGGCCAACCTCCATCCTCCAAGGTTAATGGTTATCTCCTGATGGCCAATGAACTCAAAAATAAAACCAAAGTTAGGCTGGATCTTTTATCCAAACAGATGCAGGAGGGATTAAAGAACTATTGATCCAAGTAAAAAAAGGCCCACTCAATTTCAATCTCAACTGGCTTTGGCATCAACAACTCTGATAAAGCCAAAGGAATCACCTTGGTGGTTGATAAGTTGGACTCAATTTGTCCTTTTTATGTTCAAATGGATGAAATCTTTGAAAAGAAGGCCAATATTGCCCCTTTAGCCCCTTTTGATGCCCAAAAATCTGATTCAGTTCACACTGAGGACTTGGCTGTGGATGCTGAGCCTAGCAACAATGATCCCACAAAAAACTATGAGTGGTCCCAATCAGATGTGGCAGAGGATATTCCAACACAACCCCAGCTCCAATCATGTCTACATCAGCATTGAAAAACCCTTCCTTGGAGCCCTCACTTCCTTCCATGGATTGCTCTCTTCCTGGGGTGGAAGAACTCAACACATTGGCTGATGAGTAGAATCTTATTACTGTATCACCATTGCCATCAACATCTGCTCAAGTAAGGAACCAAGTTCTTTTCTTTTCTGTCTGGTTAATCCTGACTGATTTAGATTGTAAAAAAACAGGCTCATCTGTTGCTGAATGGCCAAAAACTCAAGCCAATGGGGCCTCCCACATCCCCCTCAAATGAGAGTGACACCATTCCCACACAAATATCCTGGGCAAATGGAAAGCAAAAGGCCTCCAATTCAATCAACATCAACCCCAATATTTGTCAAAAGAGGAGAAAAACTTTAAGTTTTTCTGGCTTTGAGGATATCATGGAGAAGCAAGATTCAAGTAAGTGCATTGATTGATTCTCCTTGCTTTCAAAATTGAGCTCATTCCTATTCCCCTTGTCCAAAAAACAGTGAAATCACAAATTGAATACAAAAAACTTCAATTTGAAAAGGAGAAGTTGGATTTTCAACTGGCTATGGATATTCAAAAGCAGAATGCTGAGAGTTTGTCTCAAAAATAAAAGTTGGATGCTGAGTGGCAAATGAAACATCCTGAGATGGAGTTTCAAAAAGAGGAAAAGTAGAAGGATCAAAAGCAAGAGCAACTGGAAAAGCAGAGGGAAAGGCTAGCTACAGAAAAAAAAGATAGGTTATCCATAGCCATGGCCTGTATTGGCAGCAGTAGAACTGTGGATGAAATAAAAGAAATTAATCAATTGCTTGGCTTGTAAAATGTTGGCTTTGATAAAAATTTTAAAAATAAAAACAAAAAAAATAATTTTGAAATAAAACAATGTTTGAGCCTATTTTTAACCCCTCCAATGAAAAAATGTTTTTTTATTTTTATTTAAATTTTTTGGTCTAGAATATATTTGAACACTTTTCAGGTCTTTGCAAGTGTTGAAAGTGGTCTTGTTAATTTTTAAAGATATGGCCATCCTAGTATGGGTGGCAGTGTCAACAGCAGGAAAAGTACAGTGCTTGTACTTGTTTTCTGCCCAAAAAAATTTTGCAATAACTTTTCTTTGAAATCAATTCCAAATCCCAAGTCAGGAAAAAAAAATGGCCATAAGATACTTGATATTTGTCCTTGTTGTTGATAAGCCATTCATTGGATTTTTTGGTTGGAACAACAAGTAAAAAAGAATAGAATGAGAAATCCCCTTTTTCCATATGGGGAGAGTTGTAGAACAAGTTGAAGGTGAAGGTGATGTGAGGAGCGCAGTCAAAAGGAGTGAGCCGGGATACATATTCCAATGAAGAGAAAGAGGGGATGTTGTTTTCCAGCATGGTCTCTCTGTTGGAATTGTGTGCCATTCTGGCTAATTTTGGGAACATTTGGCCTAAAATTAGTGATACCTTGTCAGACCTAAGTTTCAAAATTTTAAACTCATGGGGGGAAGATTGAATAGTTGCTTTCTTCAAATAATGTCCAAAAATCTCAGAAGTGTGCATAAATTTTTGCCATCCAATTTCCCACATTTTCCCACCCCAAGATCTTGAGGGACCAACCATGTTAAAAAAGTTTTTGGATTGGTGAAGGAATGTTGTGACAGAGTTTATGTCATTCTTTTCTTGCTCAGAGAGTTTATTCAGTGGGACAAATTTGATTATAGTAAAAATATAGTGGAAATTGGAACAATCAAGAAAAACTAATTTTCCAGAGCTTAAGAAATGGAATCATTCAATCTTCTGTTTGGCTTGTGCTAACTCTTTGGGGAGGGTTTTTTGACTTTTCTTTTTGGCAGCAATAGCAGGGTACAGATCCAGAGGTTGCAGTTTCTGTTTATACCAAGCCACTCTTTCATTAAAACCATCTTCATTTACCTCCAAAGAGATTTCAGAACCTCTCATTTGAGGCGGCTTTTGCCAAAGAGCCCTCTGCTTACCACCTCTCTTTACATTTTCAAACCATCTCCTTCCATCTTGATTGCTCCGATGCACCTGCTGCGCTTGGGGTGAGGATCAAGAAGGAATTGTCCAGCAGTATAAAATTTTGAGTGCAGTGGAAGAAGCATGAGGAGTCCGGAAAAGGGGCAGGGGTCAAGAGAACAAGGGTTAAAAACGGTCTTTCATTGCATTGGATCCAAAAAAACAAAAAAAAAAAAAACAAAAAAAAATCATTATTCAGTTATAATCAAGGTAGATGATCAACAAAAAAAAAAAAAACAATACTGGTCAAAGCTGAACCCCCCCCTCAAAAAAATTCAGCTTCATCAGATGAAAATGAGAAGGAGAAGGAGGAAGGAGAAAGAGGAGGAAGGGGGGGAGCTAACTAAGCAATTGCTTGATTGATTGCTTTATTGATTGCAAATTGATCTAGAAATTGATTGCATATTGATCCAGCAATCAATTTTCAGGTGGTCAGGGGGGACCTAAAGGTTGAATGATCAAAGGATCAGCAATAAGTGAGGGGAAGAAAGAGGAAGAGGAGGTAGTGGGCTTACCAGGGTTTCCAACAAAAGGAGGAGGTGAGGTGAGGTGGGGGTAATTGGTGAGGTGGAGGTGATGGTGAGGTGGTGGTGGTTGGTGAGGTGGAGGTAATGATGAGGTGGAGGTGGTGGGTGAGGTGGAGGTGGTGGGTGAGTTGGAGGTGGTGGGTGAGGATTTTTGGTGAGGAGGAGGAAGGAGTGGACCGGTGGTTTGCTGGGGTTAGGTGTGTGGAATGGAAATTTTGGTTTTTGTCTAACCAAAAAAAAAAAAAAAAAAAAAGAGAGTCAGCCTTGGATTCTTGGTTGAACAACAAAAACCAAATTTGATATTTCACCTATTTAAAGAAAATATTCCACTCATACAAGTTAGCAAGTGTGAGAGGTAGAATCCGCTCTCTCATGGTGGCAGATGAGTTAGAAGATGAGACCAGGATGACTTGAGGACAATTGCAAATATCTTCTTCAAAGATTTCATCCCATTCATCTTTAAAGTTGGAAAGAAGTTTGTGAAGGAATAAACAACTGATAATGCGGTTGATGAGGCTCTTCATGTCTTTGGAATTTTGAAGCTGGTTTTGCATTTCCCTTAAGCTGGCCCATCTTCCTTTCAGGATTCATATTTCATGCTCAATTCAAACTCATGATTGGGCCAGATGATAGTTGAAATCAGTTTTGGCTTGATCATCAGATGAAAAATTGTGGTATGCTGGTACCACATATTTCCCACTAGCATAAGCTGAATTTTCCAGAAGGTATTGATCTTGGTCAAATTAGTTCTCTGGTTGTTGGGAAATCTGCATCCAATTGAAAAATATGAATTATGAAAAGAACCTGGAATTCCAGAATGGAGGGATATGAACTTCTTTTTGTGATCAGAAACAAATTTTAGGGCCAAGGAGTATCTAAACAAACAGATGCAACATATTTGGTCAGTGTGTGATCAAAAGTTTTATCAAATTCATTGGAAAAGAAATGAATCAATTGCCTTTTTTCCAATCAAAATAGTGTTTGCCATCTAGCTTGGGTTTTTGAATCAAGGGGATGGTGGTTCCATCAACAAAATCAATGCAACCAGAAAATCCTTCCTTCTCAATTACTTGAGATATCTCTTTGTGTTCTTCTTTAGTTCGCCAACAAAGAACCAAGTGACCTAAAGATAGGATAGCAATCATGACTATTTTGGTGTTTAAGTCAATGGTTCCATAACTGACTGAGAATAGATTTTCTAATTGATGAATTGCTTCTCCATTTCCATTTGATCCCAATATACAAAGAGCAACAACCAGTTGGATAGCTGGATTGCGTTGAGGGTTCTGAGAATTGTTTTGGAAGATGTGGTGGTCTTCAATCATTTCCAAAAGTTTCATGAACGAAGGCAATAGAGTTTGGAAAAGTTGCTGGAAGCTTAAGTTGGGGAGTAGATGAAGCTTTTGCCTTTCATACATAGGGTTGTGGAGAGTGTCTTCTTGGAACCATGTATTGCTTTCCCAATAGAATATTCAAAGCCAACCAAGTTGATTCTAAATCAGAGTCAGAATTGGAGTCCAAATCATAGTCAAATAATAAAAAAAGTTCAGTCAGCTTTTTTGCGTTTTCAAGTTGCTTCTGGGAAGTTTGATTGGACATTTTGTGAAAGATGATGATGGGATGTGTGTAATGTGAGTGAAGCAATGGAGATGTGAAGCAATGAAGATGAGATGTGTGTGATGCAATGGAGATGGAATTTGTATGGATTTGCTGAGGTGGAGGTCTGGATGGGTGATGAGATAATTATGGCATGTATGTGATGTGAGCAAAGTGATAGAGATGTGAAGCAATGGAGAAGAGATGTGTGTGATGCAATGGAGATGCAATCAGTATGGATTTGCTGAGGTGGAGGTGTGGATGGGTGTTTTGCATGTGATCAATGGTGGATCAATGATAATGGTGGTTTTGATGTTCAAAACCCGCCATTTTGAAATACACAAGTTAGGGGGTATGTGTATTTCAGAAAACTGCCATTAAAAATGGCGGGTTTTGCAAAAAAAATGGTGGGTTTCTAATGGAAGGTTTGGTCAGCTTTGATAAACCCTAATAAAAGCTCTCAAAATCCTAATAAATTGATTTTCTACAATGGTATCAAAAAACTGGAATATCCACAAGGGGAACAAAAATTGAAAAGAAATTATAGATTGAGTTTATCTTACTGAATCACTTATTATTTTACTCCACTCCTTTTGTGGGGTTTATGAAGATAATGATTCAGAATTGCATAATAAGCCAAAAAAATGAGCCAATGAAAAATTATTTTTTTCAATTTGAAAAAATTGTGCTTCTTTAAGAAGTTTAGCTACAAAAATGTGTTTATTTTTTAGTTAAATAATGAAATCATATAATCTTTGTTCAAAAATTCAATCTTTAAAGTCCTAACCATGACAGAAAATTAGAAAAAAGAGTGATGGTTCTATTCACTATCAACAAAAAACATGGGTGAAAAGGCCCTGAAAAAATCGTCAAAGTTGAGTAATATTCTTTTAGTATGTATAAAATAGCTAATTAAACTCTCAATATAATTTTTTGTTTGAAATAATAAGCTTATGAGAAACTTTTTCAAAGCTTAAAGCATTCAGGAAATACTCTTGCAATGCTGAAATTTTTATCAAATTTTTTATGAATATACCAGCCCATCCTTGTGAGTATGTTAGTTCAAAGAACAGTTTTGAAAAAAGGATAGAATATATATTTTTTTGAAATGAATAAGGAACCAGCTTGACTGGGTTTGTTTTCCAAATTTCAGCTTCAAGATAAACAGCAGTCAAATTCTCCCAAAATTAATTTATTTATTTAACTTTGAATGTTTTTGGGAAATTAATTCAAATTTTATAATGAATTTACAAGAATGAAAAAATTTAAAAATATTGGTATAACCTATATCAAACTGATTTTTTGACCATAAATCACCAAATTAAAAGCAATTGTAAAGAACAATTGAGTTAAAACTGAAAATCCTTTCAAGAATGAATAAAATTTGATTGGAAAGTGGTTAAAGATTATTTCAACAGAAGTTGTTGTGTGTGTGTTTGGGAGTTATTTGGATAGATTTCCTGAATTAGGAAAGAGTTACAACCCAGTTTTAACCAAGTTAAAACATTTTTACAGGGTGAAAAATGCTAGAATGTGCCTCCATTTCTCCCCTGGTGTTCTTTGACTTATTTGATCAACCCCAATTTGATTATTCACACCCACCAAATCATCATCCATACAACTCATCTCAATATCCCTTCACTCATCCCTATCACTTGCACCCATGCCCACCTCTTGACCTCCACCCACTCCACCATCACCAGAGACGGCAACTAGAGTGCAATGGCCTTCCTCAATACCACTCCAGGAGGAAATTGTCCAATGGGCCTACTCATCCTCTTTCAAGAACCATCCACACTCACCCCATTTCAAGCTTGAGTCCCAATCCTCATCTGCTGCTGCATCACCCATCCCTAGGACTTGCTCTGAGCCAAACAAGCTCAATGGCTGGCCAAGGCAAAAAGCATACAAAAGGCTTGATTGGATTCTCAGACTCCAGTCAAGCTCAACCTTCCTGATGGAAGGAAGTGCATTTTCCCCCTATCCTGGGCTAGGAGGATCCAATCCAAGTATCCAACAATCCTCACCAACTCAATGATGAGGCCTCTCAAGAGCTCTCCCAGCCCCCCTCTCCACCCTTTCAACTTGATCCAGCCCCAATCAACAATCCTGATCCCAATGTTGACTTCTTTTTCCTTGATCCATGTTGGAAGCTATACCTCCCCACCTACTGCTTGCACCCAGCCCAGGTCCCCCAAAGAATGCAACACCACATCCCCTGGTTATGATACCAGACCAATGTCCCATTCTGAGTCAAAAAAAAAGAACAGTCACAGATAGGCTGATTGATTTAATTTTTTTTTGGATTAGGATTAGCCTTGATAAAAATAAATTAAAGAAAATTGAAAAGTGGATGGATTTGAGTACCAATTATAATCAAGAAGAAGAAGATTGTTGAACTAAAAAACAATACAGCACAGGAAAACCATGCAGACAGTTGAGCCAAAAGATTTTCAAATGATGATAGTGTGTGAATTGTGGGTTTTGGAGACTTTTTGAAGATGATGATCAATCCTTAGCCTGTACAACTGACCATTCATCTCCTCAATAGTTGTACCCAGCTTGTGCCTAACCTTTGTTACTCAATCATATCTACCAGTAAAGCCCTTGAACCTCAATTTTATTGCAGGTTTGCCTCTCAAACCAATCAGAAGGATTAAAATGTGGTGGTGATTGGAGGAGGTGGGTCCCATTCACCATAAGATTTTTAACTCTCCATAATCCTACATCTCATCCCATAATTGATTCAAAACCCAATTCTTTAACAGGTCCTGGAGGATATGTTTCAGAAATCAAGGCCTCTCAATAGGGTTTGAAGACTGCCTGCGTTGAGAAATGGGAAACTTTGGGAAGAACTTGTTTGAATTTTGGTTGTATAAATTTGAAAGCCATGCTAAAAAATAGTTGTATCTATCATCAATAAGTTCATGATCTTAAAAATAGAGGAATCAATGGTCATCCTAGCCTTCAATTTTCAATTAAATTCTTATTCAAGAGCTTATTGAAAAGCTACTGAAAGATTTACTGATCAATTTGTCTTTGGCACAAATATCTTCTGATTAAAGTTGTTGATGTGAAATTGAATCTACCCAAAATTCTAAAAGCCAAAAACAAAGCTTTCTCATCCCTCAAAAAATGGATCAAAGGTTTGTTTAAGAAAAACAAGGTTGACTACATCAAGGGTCATGGTTCTTTATAATCAAATACCTCAATCACTGTTGATTTACTTGAGGGAGGGAAGAAAGAATTGACCACCAAAAACATCATCATTGCTACTGGTTCCAAGGTTTTGCAATTCCTGGGTGGTGCAATTGAGATCAATTATAAAAGGATTTTGTCTTCAACCGGGGCTCTTGATATGAAGGAGGTCCCCAAGAAGATGGTTTTAATTGGTGGGGAATTTTTGGGTTAGAGATGGGATTGGTATGGCTTTTCTTAGCAGCTGAAGTAATGGTAGTCAAAATTCTTGCCACAATTGGAAGTCAAGGGATCAATGGTGAAATACCTGAAATTTTTCAAAAGATACTTACCAAGCAAGGTATCAAATTCAAACTGAACACCAAAGTAACCAGCCTTGAAAAAATAGACAATCAAAACCATCATTTGAAGGTTGAGTTGGCCAATCAATTGGCCTCCTGTAACAAACCTTTGAGCTGCTGATAACTCTTTGTTTTTGATTTTCAACCTTTTGACTTCATTCAATTCCAATGGCTTTACCTAAAATCTTGTGAAATCTCTCTAAGCATTGACTTGGTCAACCCTGGCACTCTGTTGAAAACATCCAAGCTTTTACAATGGCAAGAAAATCAAGGCAATGATTTGATCATCCCTGTTTTTCAACTGGATTTTTCAAGATCTGAAGATCTGGTGATCCCCACTTCAACCAATTTCAGATCCAGTTGTAACAATTCTAACCTCCAGAGTCATCCTGATCCTCCCAAAACTCTCCAAAATCTCAACCATTTGTGTTGTGTAATCAACCCCTTAGTGATGGATGAAGGCAACTTGATCTTTCCTGCTCCTCCTTTCCAACTGTGAGATGATATTCTAGTCTCTCCAGTTTGAAGTATTGATGGGATCCGCACCACTGAGTCAGCTTAACCCCAAAACATGAATGATTTTCTTCATTTTTGTGATTCTCCAAATACTCAGCTTCTGCCTACATATCATTTGAAACCAATCTCCATTGTCTGTTTGTCATGAATTCGGATCTATTGAGAAGACTCAAAACCTTTTTATGAAACACCAATTATTCTATGAAAACCCTCATAATGTTATACAATGAATTAAATCCCTCTTGATCCTCACCCCAATAAACGTGTGTGGAGGGGAGGGCAAAATAGGAGGAGATGATTTGACAAACATACATAGAAATTGCAAGAAAAGGGCTTGTAACACTGAAAATTTTATACAATGAATTTAATCCCTCTTGATACTCACCCCAATCAGATTATGTGGATGGGAGGAGATTATTTGACAAACATACATAGATGCAGAAAGAATAGGAAGGTTTGCCTCCTTTCCAAATATTGAATCCATTTGAATATAAAAAGTGAAAATTGAGTCCAAATTCTCAACCAGAGAGCTGATTCCCTTGGATTTATTGGATTTGGTGACACCAAAGTCAGCAGAGATTGACAGTGAGTGGGCCTTTCTGTAATTGGATCAACAGTTCTTGAATTTCTGCCTCATATTTTATGATAAAAGATACATCCTACATTTTTTTTATTCTTGAATTAATTGGCCATGAGGAGATAATCATTAAACTTGGAGGATGGATGTGGCCAACTTGTTTTTCATTTTCAGATCAAAAGCAAGCATCATAGTTGCAGGGAATTTGGAGCCAGTTTAACAGGATGATTTTATCAGCTCTCCTGAGCTTACTTGAGCATTTGGAAGCGGATGGGTGGGATTGTTTGTTGAGAAGTTCCTTGGGGTTGTTTGCTTTGGTGGATTGGATTTTTTTGTGGAATTGTGGGGGGAGATTCGCTGAGGGGCCATTTGAAAAGAGTAAGAGAAATGAAGTTATCAGAGGGATGAAGTGATGACAGTGAGGAAGTGATGAGGGCGAGGAAGTGATCAGAGAAATAATTGATGAGAGTGATGAAGTGATAAGAGCCATAAAGTCATGAGAGCCATAAAGTCATGAGATTGAGGGAGCAATGAGAGTGGTGAATTGATGAGAGAAATAAATTGATGAGAGTGAGGAATTGATGAGAGAAATAAATTGATGAGAGCAATAAAGTGATGAGAGTGATGAAGTGATGAGAGAAATAAGTGATGAGAGAAATAAAGTGATGAGAGTGAGGAAGTGATAGGTGTGATGAAGAGATGAGAGCAGTGAAGTTATGAGAGTGATGAATCAGATTATTCCAATAAGGTTAGAGGTAGAAGGAGTTGGGATACCAGGGTTGTGTTACATTGACCAATGTTTGGTTTAGGTTGCAAAAAAACTTTAAATACTTTATCTGAAAAAACCTAGTTATTTTCAGGTAACTCTACATCTGAAGTGAAATAAGTGGGTGGATCTTTTTGAGCTAAATAACTGTTTTGTTTATTTTATTTTTAATTTAATTTTAGAAATTGGGGTATTTTGCTGAAAACCACCATTATAACAATGGTGGGTGGGCTAACTCTGATACAACCTATTGAGTGTATCTGGTGAAAATGAGATAAACAGTAAAAGTTCAAGACTCAAAGATGAACTACAGCGTCTGGATGCACTTATCTTCAAATTTTTGTGGTAGTACACTTGCCATGCACATGAGAGACCTGGGCTCAATTCCCAGAGGACACATGTTATTTTCACATTCTTACAAATTCCCCAGGGCCTGGAGCCTCTACAGGAAAAAGTTATCCAAGTTTGAATTTTTCCAAGATTAAATGATGAACCACCACCAGCGCCCAAAATTCATTCCTTAGTAAATAGATAGGTAATTCCAATTAATAAATAAAAAGAAAATAAAATGGGAAATTTTGAAATTGTGACCTAATCCAAGTTGCTTCCAACTTGCGCATCCCCAGTTGAAATGGGGGAATCACAACCTAAAATACATTTCAATTGGGGGTTGGAAACCCCCAAATGATGCACAAGTTGTCTTTGGGCATTGCACGTGTTTTCCAGGCCCATTTGGGGCAAAATAGCCCCAAATGGGCCATTTGAGGGGGTATTTGGGGTTTTTAGGCACCCCTGAACCACATTTGAGTGCTGTCAACCCCAATTTGGGGATCTGGCATACTATGTGGGACTATTATTGGACAAAAAAAGAAAATTGGGAATAAAAAGTTCTGCCTATCGGAAAAAAACTCTTGACTCAAACCAGGTACACACACAACACACACCCATTGGATAAATTAATTTTTCTCAACCCAAAAGTGAGCAAACATTTGGAGTTTTTGGATTTAAAATTCAATTGAATACTAAATTACTGTAAAATTTTTTTAGTTGATGGGAACAGTGGCAAGCCCAAGCCCTCCCAGATTAAAAATGGCTACGTTACAAAAACAATGGGGTTGCCTTGTTCCCAAATGTTAGGTGAAATACTGGCATCAAGAGGATCTTTTGTGCAAAGGGTAAAGATTATTGGATTGAAAGATTAATTATTGGATTTACAGATTAATTATTGGATTTAAAAATTTATAATTGTTTTGGTGTTTGAATTTTTGAAACAGATCCAGGGCTTGATGAAGAATCTCAAATGTTCAAAAAATGGAATTTCATGTATAGGCAACAACCTCAAGAAGTTATTTTAGAGATTCTAAGGTCAATTCTCAAGTTTAAAGGCACTTCAATTGCCAAGCCCAGGCTTGAGCCAAAGGTGTGAAGGTCAAGCAGTGGTTGAACCAAATTGAAAGCAACCTGTTGTAAAATTTCCAAATTTGAGCGGGTTGAAAGAGCAATTAAGAGGGAAAAAAGGGTTAAAAGGGGTCCAAAAAGACCAAAGATAGTAAGTATTTTATTTTGAGAAACTTTAATTTTTATGGTTTAATGAACTGATGGGAAAATGATTTCTGTAGTGCAAAGAAGGCTTGTCATCTGAAATTCATAGTTCAGTTGAAGATACTGAAAGTTCATCAGGGTCCCTGATGTTGGAATCTGATTCAAGAACAAGAAATTGAGGAGTCAAAAAGAAGCTCATCTTTGGTGAGTGTTTTTCCTTTAATGAAATTAGAATTTTGACTAATTAATTTTGATTGTAGGAACCAAAAGTGAATTACCTCAATCAAATACCTGAAAACTTACATAAGTTCTTGGGGGAGGTTTGGGATCCAGTTGGTGATGTAAATTGTGGATTTACAGTAATCGCTAAATCACTTGGGTATGATGAGAATGGATGGTTTAATTTATAAAAACAAATGATTGAAAAATTGAAGAAAGATAAGACATGCTATTCTAAGATCCGTGGTTGCAGTAAAGATTTTGAAAAGACAGAAAAGAGACTTGATGTTAATGACATCAATGAAAAGATTCCCTCTTCAAAATGGATTTGGAAGTTAAATATGAGTCAAACAATAGAAGATACTTATGGATGACCAATATGTATTATTTCATTGGATTAATTTTGTAATTATACTCTTATGAAAATGGTTGTAAAAGCAGCATCAGACCCAATATTCATTTCATTTGTTAATAATAAAAATTGGTTCCAGCTTGTACTTCAGGGAGATGCAATTGAAATCCTGCCCATAGTTTCCAAGAAATGTTGCATGATTTATAAAAAGGCCTCTGGTAGGGTAGATCATTGCAAAGATCAACTTGAGGTTTCTTCTAATTTATAGAACTTTTTTGGGTTTGGTTTGTGATTCTGATCTTGTAATTCTATTAATATAAAGGGTTATCAAATTTCAAAAATCATTATGTTGATTGTTTTGATTTGAAATCATCATGTTGAGTGTTTTGAATGAGATTTTACAGGTAATTCAGTTCACCTTTTGTTGGGCTGAGCCCACCATAAGGAGTATTTTTAGTTCTTGTGATGGGATCATCTTAACACAAGTTAATTTTTTTTTCTTTTGGTTTTTTTACTTTAGGGCTTGTCAAGTTATTGTTTTTTTTTTTGGTGTTTTTAATTTTGGGCTTGTCAGTTTGAACTTGTTTTTTTTTGGTGTTTTTACTTCAGGGGTTTTTTTTTGTGTTTTTACTTTAGGTCTTGTCAAGTTGAAATTGTATTTTTTGGCACTTTTAATTCAGGGCTAGTCAAGTTGAAATTTTATTTTTGTGAAATTTTACTTTAGGACTGCTCCATAGAATTTCATTGTTTATTTAATTTTTGGTGTTTTTACTTTAGGGCTAGTCAAGTTGAACTTACTTGTATTTTTTCATTTTTTGTCCTTTTTTGGTGTTTTTTTAATAAATGATAATATTCATTTGTTTTTATTTTTATTTATTTTTTTTCAATGTCTTTTCTTTTTCCTTTTTCCTTTTTTCTTTTTTCTTTTTTCTTTTTCCTTTTTCCTTTTTCCTTTTTCCTTTTTCCTTTTTCCGTTTTTCTTTTTTCTTTTTTCTTTTTTCTTTTTTCTTTTTTCTTTTTTCTTTTTTCTTTTTTCTTTTTTCTTTTTTCTTTTTTCTTTTTTCTTTTTTCTTTTTTCTTTTTTCTTTTTTCTTTTTTCTTTTTTCTTTTTTCTTTTTTCCTTTTTCTTTTTTCTTTTTTCTTTTTTCTTTTTTCTTTTTTCTTTTTTCTTTTTTCTTTTTTCTTTTTTCTTTTTTCTTTTTTCTTTTTTCTTTTTTCTTTTTTCTTTTTTCTTTTTTCTTTTTTCTTTTTTCTTTTTTCTTTTTTCTTTTTTCTTTTTTCTTTTTTCTTTTTTCTTTTTTCTTTTTTCTTTTTTCTTTTTTCTTTTTTCTTTTTTCTTTTTTCTTTTTTCTTTTTTCTTTTTTCTTTTTTCTTTTTTCTTTTTTCTTTTTTCTTTTTTCTTTTTTCTTTTTTCTTTTTTCTTTTTTCTTTTTTCTTTTTTCTTTTTTCTTTTTTCTTTTTTCTTTTTTCTTTTTTCTTTTTTCTTTTTTCTTTTTTCTTTTTTCTTTTTTCTTTTTTCTTTTTTCTTTTTTCTTTTTTCTTTTTTCTTTTTTCTTTTTTCTTTTTTCTTTTTTCTTTTTTCTTTTTTCTTTTTTCTTTTTTCTTTTTTCTTTTTTCTTTTTTCTTTTTTCTTTTTTCTTTTTTCTTTTTTCTTTTTTCTTTTTTCTTTTTTCTTTTTTCTTTTTTCTTTTTTCTTTTTTCTTTTTTATTTTTTCTTTTTTCTTTTTTCTTTTTTCTTTTTTCTTTTTTCTTTTTTCTTTTTTCTTTTTTCTTTTTTCTTTTTTCTTTTTTCTTTTTTCTTTTTTCTTTTTTCTTTTTTCTTTTTTCTTTTTTCTTTTTTCTTTTTTCTTTTTTCTTTTTTCTTTTTTCTTTTTTCTTTTTTCTTTTTTCTTTTTTCTTTTTTCTTTTTTCTTTTTTCTTTTTTCTTTTTTCTTTTTTCTTTTTTCTTTTTTCTTTTTTCTTTTTTCTTTTTTCTTTTTTCTTTTTTCTTTTTTCTTTTTTCTTTTTTCTTTTTTCTTTTTTCTTTTTTCTTTTTTCTTTTTCTTTTTTCTTTTTTCTTTTTTCTTTTTTCTTTTTTCTTTTTTCTTTTTTCTTTTTTCTTTTTGATTTGACTTTTCTTTTTTTTAATTTCAATTTTTTTCCGCAAATGGGTTGTGAGCAGCCATTCACAACTGAGGTGAGTTATGAGCAGCTGTTCACAACTCAAAAAGGTTGTGAGCAGCCATTCACAACTCAAAGTTGGTGGGGAGTTGCACCAAATAACCCTTTTTAGGTTGTTAAGGAGGGTTTTGAGGTTGCAAATTTAACATTGGACAAAGAAAATAAAGAAAAAATGTAACTGATAAAAGCAAAAGATAGGTTTTCCCAATATTTTGAAGATAGTCAGAGGAAATGCCGCCATCCTAGAATGGGATTGTTCTTAATATTTTAAATCCCATCATGAAGAAGATCAAATACAAATATTTATGAAAATCTGGAGAGGAGAAGATTCAAGATAATTTTTTAGAGGTCAAAGTTGAGCCAGACAAAAAACCAACCAAAGAAAAAAAATTTCTAGATTTTTGATGGGTGAATGTATCAAAGGATATTTGAACCAGTTTCAAATAAAGAAAGCCAAAAAATAATAGATTGAAAAAATAATGGATGGGAAAAGTAGATTCAGAGGACTCAAACCAAAAAAAAAATCTAAAAATGTATTCTTGAAGAAAATTTATTCAATCAAGGGTGTACTCTGAGGAGGATTGCCTTACTAAAGGTAACAGGAAACTTTGGAAGGATTGGAAAAAAAAATTGAAGTAAAGAAAATTAAAATTTAGAATAGGTTTAAAAGAAAGTGGATGGTATTTAATTGTTTTATTATTCTTATTGAACCCAGTTTGAATAAACCAAAATCACCCCTTTTTTCAAGAAATGCATTTTTTTAGCCTTCCTTGTTTTTTGCTAAAATCACACCATTTGGCACAATTCCCCACAAGCCCCCCAATATATATATATATATATATATATATACCCTAAGGCTTAAATTAATTATTTGGTTTAATATATCAGCACCTTTGAGGTTTAATACCACACCATTCCTCAGAATAGGAATGGTATGTCACCATTCCAACCACCCAAATAGTCAAAAAATATTATATTAAAAATGAATGACACCAAAAAATCAAATGTTTATTGTAAAAACAGACATTATACCCACCAAAATACTCAAAAAACAACATATTCAAAAATTAAAAGCACTGAAAAATTAGGTACTTACTATGATGGAATAGAGATAAGAATATCTATATCTCAAGAAATTCCAATTAATGATGTTTACCATCATTCCTCCTCTATGATGAATTACTTTGATAATTCAAGTTTTCTAAATAATTAAGCATGCAATCTCTCCAATAGGGCATTTCAGATTTAGCAAAACCACCATTTTTTTAATGGCGGGTTTCAAACCAAATATGCCCTTTAAAACCTGCCATTAAAAACCCAAAAAACCCCACTTACTTCAAAACAGGGGTGTCATAGTTCCCTGTAAATAAGTGGGTTTTTCCAGATATGGTATATAAACTCAGAACTATAAACAGGCACCACATCCCACCACGTCCATTTTCCTTCATTAAAAAGTGTTCATCATCCATAAGATTGAGTGACTCAATCCAGGTATTATTTTATTTTATGATCATCACAGTCTTTTAACTTACCAACTATCCATTTAAGCTCCAAATTCAATCCTACTTTGAGTCATCATCCAATCTCCATCCAACCAAAAGCAGATTTCCAAACTGCACGTGCTGGACTTTGGCGCCAATACTTGTAATTATCTTACTGGTCTCTTGCCTAGTTACCAATGGCATTGAGATGCACTTCTATCAACTCTATAATTCTTCCAAAGACATGGACCAACACATTCATACTGCAAATGATTGGATTGCATTTTTAACCATTGTTGCATCTCTCTCTCTCAAAATTTATCTCAAGGTGTTATAAATAAACTCATCTAGCCTTCTCCTCCCTTCCTCCGCTAGGATTCCTCAAATTGGTTGCCATTGGCCTTCATCCTCATCCTGCTGTTGATCTAGTGATTGTGTACTAGTCTTTCCTCTGGTGCCCTTCATACCAACAGTGAATTCATCCTATTTTCATGAACATCCTCAAACTCATTGATGACACAAATTTTTCCTCATCCCTGTTTCAAAACCCATCCAAGCACCCACTCTAGACCAGCACAACCAGCACTGGCACACTCACAATTATTTCAGTCAATCGGCCTTGAGACTTGAAGCTTTTTTTCCAGCCAGTTGACCAGATTCTTGTTGTTTGTATTTACTCTATAAATACCATCATGATCAAGAGTAGCACCAGGGGCCGCCAGGGAAGGATGCCAAGCACTCACTCAGGACCAGAACCAACAGCACTGGCATCACTCACAATGATGTTGGTCAATAAGACTTGAGACTTGAAGCTTGTTTTCCAGCCAGTTGACCAGATTCTTTTTGTTCCTCTTGACACTAAAAATACCACCCCAATCAATTCCAGCCCTGGATCAAGAGTAGCACCATGGGACACTGGGGAAGGACGTGTGTAGGAGGATGTTAGTGGAAACAAAGATGAAAATAGATCAAGAAGATTGAATCACAGGAACCAATAACCATTGAAATTTGATTGAAAAAAAGGACAACCAAGGTCTTCTTCTTCTAGCTTGTTTGAAAGGGGAGGGAGGGGGGATTGTGTGATGTAGATAGATAGATTGGAAAAATATATGATTATGAAAAAAGCGGAAAATTTTGTGATTGTAAATCAAGCTCACAATGGAAACAAGTGGAGGGATCTTTAAAGCTCTTTGGGATAATTGTAGATTAAATCCTGAGGAAGTTTTTTTAGGGGGGGAAGGCGGTACAAAGATGGAAACAATTGGTTCAATGTGGGGAATCTACATCTTGTACACCTCCTTGGCAATCATTTTTTGTTATTCCAGCCCAATCAGCCCTTTTTTAATTGTTCTTTTCCTTGCAAGCAATTTTTTGGTTTTGTATTTTTCTGAAAAAATCCCAAATTTGGAGATGATTGAATTCAAATTTGGCATATAGAGAGGAAAGAATATTTTTATTTCCTTTGAATTTCAATGATTCCCTCAAGGTGATCAAGGGCGGTGTTTTCAAGAATGAGTATGAAAAATTGGAAGATGACAATGATAGATACAAGAGTGGTCAAGCCCTTAAATGGGGAAAATACAATTGAAAAAAAAGTGACAACAAAATGTGCAGTATGATGACAGAAGAAAAGAAAAGGAAAAGGAATGGTAGATTGCCTGCTCAGCCAGAGCTTGTTTCTCAACTCTCCTGGCTTGGTTTGAATTTTGACAAGTAATTGCATTGCACTGTGGCTGGTTGAGTTCAATATTTGATGCAGTCTGGGATGGTTTAGCCAAGCTCAGCTGCTTATGTGCTTGGCCTTTCCTGGGCAAGGGATGCAAAAAATATGCAAGATGGAACATGGTACACATCACTAGGATAAAACTAATGAGATTTTTCTTTTTGTTTTACAAACTCACTCAGTAGTATGGACTCATGTTTCTGTGCTTCTGTTTAGTTCTTTTTATGTGCTTGACAAATAGGCACACCAAAGTGTCAGGTTATCTATTTTTACATTTTTTTACTTTATAGGATCAATTGAAATGATAAATAAGCAATACAATTTGTTATGTGGATCCAAGGTTTCTAAAGATGACCCTAACTGTGTCCAATCAAGTGGCCTCAACCAGTTTCTTAAAGTGAATACCTAGAACAAAGGCTTGCAAAAGCACAAAGTTGCAATGGCCAGGATTCAAAATATCAACAATGGCCCACTTCAAGCAGTGTATGTATATCAAAGGGGGTTGTTCCAAATTGGGAAGATCAAACAAAGGATTGGCCTGGTTTAATTGCTGAATATCATGCCCGGTCATCAATTTACCAGGGAGTACTTTGGCCCCAACCATGCTGAAAGGTGCCATAGCACCAAAATTTTCAAACTTGTGCAATGAGTTGATGAAGCTGGAGAAAGGAAAACAAGGGGGAAGAAGAGCCACAGATTTTTGAAGCAGTAGTTTTTTCTAGTTTTTGTGTGTGATGATTTGGTGGTTGGTTGGTGGTGGTGGTGATTGGAGGTTGACTTAAGGGCCTTTAGAGGAAGGGTGAAGAGAAGGATGGGAAGAGAGGGATTTGAAAAGGAAGGGGTGAGGTAGGAATCAAGCCAAGTGGTCTGGAGGGTTTATGCTAATTGTAGGAGAGGAGTGGGTGATGAGGATGATGGGATTGAGGGGATCAAAATTAGGTGGTTGTGGTGAGCAAGGCAAATGATCTGAGGTGACAATAAGAGCCAGCATTTCAGGGAATTAAGAGGATGAGGAAGTAGGGGTGTTTTTTTAATGGTGATGGATGAAGATGAATAAATGGTTGATTTGGTATTTGAAATCCACCATTTTGAAATACACCAGTTAGGGGGTATGTGTAATTCAGAAACCCGCAATTAAAATGGTGGGTTTGGTAAATAAAGATTGGCAGGTTTTCCAACTCTGATACGCCCTAATATTTATCAATATCTTCATAATCCACTTCAACCAAAATTCCCGACCTCTCAACACTAAACATTTGAAGTCACTTGCTAGCAAGTGCCATCAAGGATCTCCTTCCCAACCAATGATAGATATCAGGATGAGCTTCTAACTAAGCTGTGGTCACGCTGCAACCAAGCCTTACTGCAAAATTGCTGTGCCTTGTGCACAATGCTCAAAATTAACTATATCTTCCAAGAAAATATTTATATAATTCAACAGGTCTTGTTTGAGCACTTATATTTTTATTTATATTCAAAAATAATTATTTGAATGAAATTAAATTGAAAAATGTTATTTAGATTTTTTATACAATTTTTATATAGTTGGTAAAAATTTATTTAACTCCCATGGGAAATATAACTTCTTATTCAAATAAATAAACATTGTATATTTAATATTTTCATTTTTTTAATTAATGGATCTTTTTTGAAAATATTTAAACATAATTTTTTCAACTCATGATATAGATATATTTAGCTGTAGAATTTTTCAATTTTTCAATTTTTGATGCAATGTTATTTGAATTGCATCAGAAATCTTGAATTTTCTTCAAATGAATCTATTTTTCATATTTTTTGTAACTATTTTTGTAATTGGTGATATTTTTGTTGGGGTATTTCAAAAAATTTGAATTCACCTCATTAAACATCTATTTCAGAATTTGTGCATGTTTTTTAATGTTTGGTAAGAAGGTATTTAAATACTACCAGAGATATTCCATTTTGTGTAAGTAAAATGAATTTTTATTATTTTTTTCTTTTGTTAAAAATAAGATGAAGTTTATTTCAAATCTCAGCTCATATTTGAATTCCATGCAAAAATTGATATTTATTGCATTTTTACATATAGATTAATTCAAGTGGTTTCCATATTTGGATTATTGCAAAAATTTCTACCCCAAACAACCCCTACAGAGGGTATGGAGGCCTTGATTTATCCCCACAAGGTCTACTTTAATTTTCAAGGCCTTGGAACTCCCCCAGAATCCTCAAAAGGCGTGTTATCCCTGTTGTGATGTAAATCTTGTACCAAGCGGTTTTAGCTCAATGGTTAGAGCAACCCGCATGCAATGGGTAAATGTGGGTTTTATTCCCACTGACTGTTTCACCCTTTTCCCAGTCTTTACACATTTTTTTGTGATTTACACCTTGAACCAAGCAGTTGTAGCCCAAATTTTAGAGCAACCCGCATGCAATGCGTCAATTTGGGGGTGATTTGCACCAACTTTGTTAAACTTTTCCCCATCTTTACAATCCCACCTCAGGAACTCCTTTAAATCTTCAAAATGTTTTCCAAATCTTAAATTTCCCTATTCATGCCTTTTTTCATTGAGAGAACTTTTCAAGGTTTAAATTCCTTCCTTGGGTAGGAAAAAACACCTGAAGATATGAATTTAGAAAAAAATTACTATAGTCATTCCTTTCTTCAAAAGAGGCATGATTTTAAAAAAAATAATGCCAAAATCACATCATTTTTTAAAAAAAGCATTATTTTAGTAATTTTGAAGAGGTGAATTTATCCTGGGCCTTAATATTTAATGGTGCATATCAGAGTGGCCTTCTGGCTTTTCATGGTGGGCTTCAGGGAAATACCCCAATTTGAAACATGCCATTAAAAATAAAAAAACCACTTATTTCACATAAGATGTGTCATATTTACCACAAAATAAATGTTTTTTTCAAATAAAGTATATCAGTTTCAAGTAACATCCTAGGCATGTGAGACCACCCCATCCACCCCTTGCTTTCCACTTCCTTCCATCTCTGGCCTCATTGGATATACATCCCCTTTCCTCTTCATCCGTCCATCACTACTTCCCACCTCCAATCCCAGTAAATCATAAATCACTCTTCATCTTTTCATTGAGACTTTCCACCTCCAAAACCATCAGACTCATCACTTTATTTAACTTGAAATTATCACTTAATCTCTATTCCACTTTTGAAATGACCGCTCAGAAAAGCTCCCCTGCAAAATATTCCAAGAGAAACTACCCAAGGAACTCAATGGCCAACATTTTGACAACACTCAAAACTCTTCCCCCATCTTCTCCAAAATTTTCTAGTCAAATAAAGAGCCAATAATCTCATCTTTGTCAACTGACTGAATATCCCTGAATATTAAAATGCCTCTTTTAGTTCCAAAAAAAGCACTTGTGTTGGCAAACCTCCATCTTCTAAGTTTAATGTTTATCTCCTGATTTAAAATGAGCTAGAGAAGAAAACCAAAGTTAGGCTTGATCTATCATTTAAGAAAATGAGGGAAAATTTTAATAACTATTGTTCTAAGTAAAAAAATGACCACTCAAATTCAATATAAACTAGATTCAGTCTCAATGATGCTGATGAAGCCAAATGGATCAATTTTGTGGTTGATAAAATGGACTAAATCTGTCCTTTTATGTTAAAATTTATGAAATATTTGGAAAACAGGCCAAGATCATCCCTCTACCTGATTTTTATGCCAAAAGATCCAACTCCATTGATGCTGAGGAGATGGTAGCCAATCCTCAGCCAATTGATGGAGATAATGATGAAAATTTTATTGAGGAACCAAACTTTGTTGAGGAATCCTTGGAGTGGCAAGAATCTGGAGCCAAGGAAGATATTATAACAATAGTGGGTCTAATTGGGCCCAAATCCACATCAAGGGTCAATTAAAATTCATCCTTGGATCCAAAAATTTCCTTTTTGGATTGTTTCCTTCCAACCTTGGACCAAGTCATTCATGATCCTCTCAACCTGCAGGAGGATGGATTTGATGAATCACCTCCTCTCCTGCCCAAAGCATTTTTATAATAAATTTTTCCTTGAAATAAATTCCACATCTCAATTCAGGAAAAGAATAATAGTAGTTCAAAAATGTTGTACTGATTCAAGCTTTCAATAAGCTTCCTATGGAACTTTTCCTTTGTTTCTCCTCTTAGTTCAAATAAAAAAGTCCCATGGGAAAATTATCAAAAGCTTATCCTCCCCATATCAAAGAAGTTCCTCAATCCTTTTCTTTGTTTCTCCTCTTTGTTCAAATAAAAAAGATTGAGAACATTTTTTGATATGGGGAGAATTGAAGACACTGTTGGATGTAAAATTAATATGAAGTGACCAATCAAATGAAATTGGTTTGGTGCCCGATTCCAAGTAGGAGAAGGAGGGAATTTGATCTTTTTTTGAAACTTTCTGATTGGATTCAGAGAGAATCTTGGCCATTTTTTGAAAAATTCCACCTTATTTCTGTTGGAACCATTCAGAATTTCTAGATTCAAAAACTTGAAATATTGAGAAATAAAATTGGAAAGCACACTTTTTGATATATCAAAAAAACAATCTGGTATGGTGCAATGATTTTCAACCCCCAAAAGTCCACATCCTTTGGCCCAATTTTCTTGAAGACCCAACAGTGTTGAAATATTTTTTGAATTTTTGGATGTAGGTTGTCACAAATTTGATATTTCATTTTATTCATTGGTAATTAAATCCAATGGGATGAATTTTTGAAGGGCTACCACAAATTGGTGATCCAATTCATCTAGAATAGCAAAATTTCCACAGCTGAAAATATGGAAGTGCTTTATTTCTTGTTTTTCTTGGTTGAGATTGTTGCAAGCGGGCTTTTGGCTGGTCTTTCTTTTTTCAGAATCAAAAGCAGGATAAATATCCAGCAGTAAAACTATTCTACAAGAAAATTTGATTTTCCCCTTGAGACCATCCTCATTGAAATCAAAAGAGATTTCCAATTTTTTCTTTTAAATCATCTTTCTCTTACAAGACTTATTCTTTCAATGGTTATTTCTCATTTTAAATTGAAAACTTCCCACAATTTTTTGACCCATCCACATACTTGAATTAAATCAAAAAAATGGGTCATAGCTTGTTTTTAAACAGTTTGAACCAGCTAATAAGATAAGTTATTGACAAAGAAGGAGAAAAAAATAGATCTGGGTTTTGTTGAATTTCAAATGGATTACAAGAAGAATTATCAAAAAAAAATCAATCAAATTGAAACTAATCAAAACAAATCAAAAAGAAACAGGCAAAAAAAGCCATCATTCATCCCATATTTAAAGGGTTTGTTAAAGAATCAAAATTCAAACAAAAAATTAAATAAGGGGACAGACTAGAAATATGGACAACCTAAGAATTAGAGAAAGAAATGATTTTCAGTGATTTCATTATCACCATGTTTTTGAAAAAAGGATATTGAAAAAAAAACCTTACCTGCTCACCTAAAACCAAAATAAAACAAAAAATCAGTAAGCCAGTTTTAAAATGGAAAGGCAATTTTCCAAATTGATTGTGGATCAATAAGAAAAAAAAAGAAAAGGGGAGAAAAATGGTGCAGGGAATGACCTGGGGGGTGAGATGTAGAGGAATCCAAGGGGTTCCATTGGATGGAGGCATTGAGGCCTGGTGGTGGAGATGAAAGGGATAGGATCATCAAGGAGAAAAATAGGAAAAAAGTAGGTGGGGGACTGACCTGGAGATGGGCTTAGGTGGGCATGGTGAGGAGGTTGGTTGTGAGGAGGTGGTGGTTGGTGATGGTGGGTTTGTAGTGAGGAGGAAATGGTGATGGTGTTGAGGTTGTGAGGAGGAGATGGTGATGGTGTGAGGAAGAGATGGCAATGGTGTGAGGAAGAGATGGCAATGGTGTGAGGAAGAGATGGTGAGAGTGGTTACCTGGAGGGAGATAAATGGTAATGGTGGTCACCTGGAGTGGATGGTGGCAAGGTGGTGCTGCAGGTTAATGGTTTGGTGAGGAGGTTTGGAGTCTGATTAAGTGGGGTTGTTGGTGGTAACATGAAGGAGGGTGAGTGGTGAATGGTGAGGAAGAGATTGTGGTTTGATGAAAAAATTAATTTTAATTCCACCAAAAGAAATAAATGGCGGAGGATTCTTGGTTGAAAATGAATCCAAAATGATTCCAAAAACAAAAATTTGGTTTTGATGTTTGTGCTAAGAGAAAATTTGAAAACAGAAAATCAAAATTTGAAACAACCAAGAGTGAGAGGTAGAATACACTCTCTAATTGTAAAAGATGAAAAATTAGATGAGACTTGGATGGCTTGAGGAGTATCTGGGAGTTTTTATTGAAATATTTCATCCCATTCATGTTTGATTTTTGAAAAGAATTTATGGAGAGTAACGCAGAAGAAAATACAGTCCATAAGTATCTTTGTTTCTTTGGAATTTCGGAGCTGGTCCTGAAGTTCTCATATGATGGCCCATCTTCCTTCAGCATTCCTCTTTCATTCTCAATTCAAACTTCTGATTGAGAAAGATGATGGTTAAAATCAGTTTTTTCTTGATCATTGGAAGAAACATTATGGTATTCTGTAAAAACATATTTTAAATTATCATAAGCTGAATCTTCTAGAAGTTTTCTATCTTCGTCAGTTTGGTTCTGCAGTTCTTGTGAAATATGCATCCAATTGAAAACATGTTAATTATGAAAGGAAACTGGAAGGCCAGCATGGAAAGAAATAAACTCCTTGTTTTTATCAAAAAATATTTGAATATAAAAAGAGTATCTAATTTTCAAAGATTCAAGAATGAAAACTTCATGGATCAATTCTGGGATGAAAATTTTGGCAAAGCAAGAAAACATCTCAACTAAACTTCTGGACCTGCGCCTCAAAGTTACTGGATGAAATTCCCTTGCAATGGTTTCCCGCTTGCAGATACATACAAAAAGCCTGTGGTACTTTTATCTAAGTTGATGCCATCAACCTATTTTCCCCTCAATTCCCCTCCAACTGCCAATTCTCAAACATCTCCCATATTTTTAATTATTTTGAAAGATTTTCAGCACATAGTCTCTTTCCTCTATGATTCTGAACTGTGGCCAGCTCCCCAATTAGATCCCCTTTGAAAAGCTTTTGCTAGCAAGGAATTTCAAAAATGGGAAGATTTGATTCATAATAACTTGGAAATTTGTTGGAAGATTTTTTTTCCTGGTGGTAAAAATAATAAGGTAGTACAAATTGATTTTGAGTGAATTATTTGTCTGTTTTTTTTCTGAATTTTTCATATTTTGTTTTTTACCCATTGATACAGCAAGAAAAACCACTTTTGCATTTTCAATTATGAATTCCTTGGGAGATGATGAGCTAAAAAAAATCCTTGGATGTAAATTTTTTGTGCCCTTTTCAATGCTCACTAAAAGAATGCAAACTGAAAATTTGGAAAATCCCATGGAAAAATAACAAAAAAAAATAATTGAAAATAATGTCTTTTCATGTGAATCCCGGGAAAAAGAAGTACTAAAATTCTGAAAAAAATAAAATTTAATGGCCTGCCATATTTGTAAACTTTTGGTCTCTTCAGATTTCTCAAAAAAATCAAGGAAAAAAAATTAAAAATGTAAAAAGATTTGAGATGTGGCCCTTTTTTCTCACTTTTTTGAGGGAAATTTTGAAGGCCTTAAAAATTGCCAAAATTCCTCAAACTTATTATACAGGGGTTTGAGATTCCTTTTTATCCCCTAGTCTTTTTTTTTTTCTTTTTTGAAGACCCCCAAAAACCATGTTTTTTCCATGTTTACTGCGTATATTGGGGACATCAGGCAACATTGTGGCAACGTTGAAACCGTGTAATTTCCAGTTTTGGAGGTGTGAAAAGCTCCACACCCTAAATTGCCCATTAAAAAAAATTAAAAAATTGAAAATTAAAAATTAAAAAATTAAAAAATTAAAAAATTAAAAAATTAAAAAATTAAAAAATTAAAAAATTAAAAAATTAAAAAATTAAAAAATTAAAAAATTAAAAAATTAAAAAATTAAAAAATTAAAAAATTAAAAAATTAAAAAATCAAAAAATCAAAAAATTAAAAAATTAAAAAATTAAAAAATTAAAAAATTAAAAAATTAAAAAATTAAAAAATTAAAAAATTAAAAAATTAAAAAATTAAAAAATTAAAAAATTAAAAAATTAAAAAATTAAAAAATTAAAAAATTAAAAAATTAAAAAATTAAAAAATTAAAAAATTAAAAAATTAAAAGACCAAAAAATTAAAAAAATCAAAAAATTCAAAAACAAGATAAATTACAAAAAATAGAAATATAAAAAAACCAAAGAACCCCCAAAGTAATCTCCCACAAAAAAAAAGCAAATTTCTAGAAATTTGGAGTAAAATATCCCATCCTTGTATCAAATACACCCCTTTTTTCATTGAGAAAAAATGATGAAAATTTTTGGTTGGCCCTGTCCCAGTCCAGCCCTGTAATTGACCAGGAGGGGATTTAGTGAATTCCTAGGTGGCCTAAAATTTGGGATGCCCTTTTATCAACCAACTGTTCAAAAATCTCATTCACCATGTTTAAAGTGTTTTTTTTTCCATCTTATTTCCCATCATCCCAATTATTCTGATAGTGTAAACACCCACAAAATTAATCCATAATTTTTTCAAAGATTATTTGTCATAAGCCATAAGCCTAAGAATGCATTTGAATTTTTGAGGATTTTGATCTTTAGTCAGGCATTTTCACCTATATTTAGCAAAATGGGTATCTAGAGGAGCCCTTACTGGTTTTCAAATCTTTGGTTGTAAAAGCCTTTGGATCCCTAAACAAAAAAGCTGTAGTTGTGTTGAATTATGTGCAAACCACGCACCTTCTTCTGTTCATTTTCCATTTTATGGTTCTTTATTCCTTCCCTATGTTTTTCTTTCCTTCTCTCTTCCTTTCCTTGCCTTTTCCTCCCACTTTTCTGTCATGTGCACTCACTTACCTCCTCTCACACACATGTCACACTCTTCAACCACCAATCTCACATCTGTTTGATGTCTCCTAGTCTAACAAGTGTTAACTCACTGTCACTAATCTCTGCTCGTGTCTGAATCTAAAAAGGGTTCTCTCACCAACCAAGCTCCCCTTCATTTTCCAACACTCTCTCTCTCTTGCAAACTCATCTCCCTTCTCTCTTCCCTTCTAACTTGGACTCTGGAACTGTACCTCTGTGAACAAGGAAATTCAATCCAACTCCTCAACAGCCAAACTCCATGGTCTCATTCAACTCTCATTGTCTACTGTTAGAATTTGAGTTTATATATATGTGACTTTCACTGGAGTTTGGAGTATCATTTATTGGATTGATTTGATTTATATTGTTGTTGTTATTGAAGTATTAAAATAATGGTTAAAATATAGCTAGACTGTGTTTTTAGTAGTGATTTTCAGACTGTCCAAGCATAACATTTCACTTACCATGTCACTTAAACTGCTTATGTTAATTTTGCCTCATTCATTTTGTACTCAACCACTTGTTAGCCAATCATGTATTTAGTCTATATATACCATGGTGCTCTCAAGTGGAATTCATCATCTTTTCATTCACTAAATTAACTGGAGTGTCCTTTTCCTCCTGTCCTCAGGTCCGTTACGCTTGACGTTATAAGCTCCTTTCATTCATTTCTCTTTACCTTTAATTTAAACAGAGCCCAAGCTCTTCTTATTTCTACATCTACCACTTCAAGGACTTCTTGGTCCTTCTCATGTTTGGTGAGAAAGAAGAAAAAAGATCACTGCCCCCTGTTCTTGAGCTGATTGTTCAATCTATTCAGTTCTCCAATTCTGTCCTCCTGGATAGTCTCCTTTTCCTGCTCTGTTTTCATTCTTTTTGAATTAAACACACGGTTGGTTGTCTCTGTGTCTTTCTAAGATCTATTTCCTCCTGCTGATGTTCATGCTGCTAGTCTTTTTCTGCTTTCTTTGTTCTTGAAATCAATTCTCCAAATTTTCTTCAAGTTGCATTTTTGAAAGACTTGAAACTTTTCTTGCAATAAGAAAACATCACTCTTCACTATCTAAAGACATCTTATTTTTTTTAAAAAAAAAGAGAAAATCTGAGAAAGTAAATTTGAAAAAAATTAAAAAAATTTACAGTGGTCAGAAAAACTTCATGGGAAAGTTTGTCAAAGCAACCAAAGCCAGGTAGTTCAAACAATGTGGATGAAGCCTGGGAGTTTTCATAGTTTATTTTGACCATTCCACCATTGGGCTAGCTTGACAGTTGGCCATGGCCCACAACATCACAGTCTTGGTTTTTCCATTTAAATCCAATTATTCATGATTCAGCACCAAAAGAGTGTTGGTGAGTAAATGTTTTACCAGTTGATCTATAGAGTTTAATCTTTATTCTTCCCAATTTTCTGTTTGAAATGCATTTTTTTCTGAATATTGTTACATCTTTCAGATCCAGGGATTCAACCAATGAAAAACTTGGAAAATTGTGCTTGCTCATAGCAAGAACAATTTTAAGGTCTACCTCTCAAACCAACAGATAAACAATCTGCCTTAAAACCTTGCAAGGAAACCAAAATCCGCAGAGGTAGAAACACATGAAAAATACAAAAATTTTCCTTTCAAGGAGCTTATCTGGTTGGTGTTCAAAAATTTCAACATGCCCATCTCAGCTAGTTGTTTACAATTGTGATTGAATTTCAATAAATCAATCTTGATAAAAATTAGCATCAACAATATTTAAAATCAACCAATATACTCATTTTTTCATCTAATTTTTTTCTTTTCATCTTCCTTCAAGAGATATTCAATGAGAAGGGATTTCAATGGTAAAAATCTTTCCAACCTTTTTATTACTACACCCTGTTTTTCTGAGTATTTTTAATTTTTTGACTGTTTTCATGAATTTTGAATTGAATTTTCACAAAATTTTTGATAGCATTTTAAGTAAAAAAAATGAAAAAATATCTAAACCTACCAATGAAATAATCCCACACCTTTATTTTGGGGGGGTGAATTCAGTTTGAAAGAAGGACTTGGAACTACATGGGATGATTTAGTCTCATCATTTCCATTAATTGTATATACCCACTTATGTAAAGTAACTGGACAAAATTCTTGGGACTGATTTAAAAAAATCAGCCCTTTAATTACAATTACTTGCTCAAAGCAAGATCTAACACTAATGAAAGTGTCTTTTCTTCAATTTTTATTTTTAGATTATTCAGAATCTTCTATTTAGTTTAAGCACAATTGAAAAGCTAAAATCAAAATCAATTTGAATTTCATGAAAATTAAAAAATCAAAGATTGAGAATACTTGAAAAACATGCCAGATACAAAGAAAAAATGAAATGGTTTGGTACCATAAATTTTCTTTCTCATTGATTATTTCATGAAGTGGGATGAAAAGGAATATATATATTGCATAAAAATTAAGAAAATATTGTTTGATTTCACAGTTCAATAATTCTAAAATTCATTACAGTTAATTTCTTAATTTCAAGCAAACAGGTGATCTAGGAATATTGGGATTCATGAGAACTTCTAAGACAGGCTCTTTGTGTCCAAATATATGTATAAAATATCTAATTTCTCTTTGGAAGATTGTTTGTGTTTTCAAATCATTTGAGGATGAATCATTCCTTTCTTGGTTTAAGAACAAGCACCTTTGAATGGCTCTAAAATTTGTTTGAAAAAGCACAATTTTTGAAGGATTTGGTCCCTTGAATTCCTGGATGTGTCAGATGGGATGATAGTTATAAAAATCGGAATTTCAAAAATAAAATCATGAAAAATAAGTATTAAAATCAGTACGTCAACTTTAAAATAAGTTACTTACCAACATTGTTTTTTTGATTGATCATATAAAATTGGACGGTAATTGAGAAACAAAAATGGTGCAGTTGTTGACCATCATCAACAGGAGAGGGATATTGATTGTGGAGTGGCCAACACAAACCATCCTGCTTCCTGGGCTTAATCTACATTGCTTAAATTGCCTGGGTGTGCCTGCTTTAAAAAACAGTCCCAAGACTTTTGTCTACCCATAGCTGTATGTACACGGTGACTCAATTTCCTTGCTTGTTATGTCCCGCTGTCTTTTCCATTGGTAATGCTCATAGTTGTTTCTTCTCTGCAAAGAAATGGGGTTTGAACTGATTGACACGTTGTTTTCTTTTGTCAAAGATGAAGATGTGCGCCGCGGCATTGCCTTTGCAATCTTGACAGGCATGTGTAAGGATCGGAGCATCTGCGGGTTTGATTCTTTTCTTTTTCTTTTTTTTTTAAAAAAGAATTAATTCATAAATACAAAAATCGTTTTTGAGCTCATGAGGTAGTCATTTCATCTTTCAACGTCAGTTTTTTTATCTACACCAGCAATTTCTGGTCGTTCCTAAATGAGTCTATGCCGGTGATAATTTTCTCAATGTTTTACTCAAACGGAAAAAAACTCCCGTTCAAGCCATCAAAGCTATCATTCGACTTTTCCTGTCAATTAATTTCATCTTTATTCTCTTTCATTAGTTTGATGTCCACTTCCTTAGGACACCATTCGACCTGTGATGCCGATTTTACTAGAAACCCATCTGAAGAAATCACTGTTCAAATAATTCAATCGACTGGCCATCACGAGCGGAAGGACTTGATTGATGGGCCAAATAGCGACGGGTTGCTCCTCATCTACAGCTTTCTTGATTCTTTCGGCCATATGGGTGGTCTTTGCGAGCATGAAGGCGGGCATCGTAGATCCCGCCGCCAACATATCAGACGCCATGCCCGATTCGATAAAACCGGGACAGATGCAGCTAACTTGGATCCCGTAAGGTGAAGAGAGGGATCTGAGCGATTGAGAAAACGACAAAAGGTTCGCTTTTGCGGCTGAGTAGAGGGCAAATTGAGGCGGAGCATAAAATGCACTCGAAGATGAGATGATGCAAATCTGATCGATAATACCCGGAAGAGATCGAATGGTGATGTTAGAGCGAGAACTTTCTGAAGGCCTTTCAGTAATCAAGATTCACACCAAGCGAAACAGACGAACCTTTCCACCTCGTTGGTCTTTCATTAACTCCCAGGCAGTCATGATGAAGGTGTAAGTCGAAGCAAGGTTCACTTTTGTTAATCTCTTAGCCGTCTGCGGGAACCAAACAAATCATCAGTTTTCATCGCTAGTTTTGATTGCATCGATCTTCAAGATCGTGGCATCTCATGCTAATTATTATGTTAGAGCTGAAGTCTTCTCTTTCGGAAGATGACTAACGTTTGCCCCCCATGGTTCTGGGCCATGCGGATCATCATCGGTGAAGGTCACAGTCCCTGCAACACTGAAGACGATATCGATCGAACCATACTTTCGATGGGCACCTTGAATGGCTTGTTTGATGGAATTTTCGGCCCCCTCGTGCGAATAATCGATGGAGTGGATCTCTACGGCCTTAGAACCAGCACCTCTGGCCAATTTGGCGACCTGGTTCAATCTGGAAGGGTTTCTGGCTAATAGGATCAGCGCGTTCTCCGGTTCGGCATAGAGTCGTACTAAGCTTGCTCCGATTCCTGAGCTGGCCCCCGATATTACAATCACTTTACCCCTTGGACGGTTGAGACGCTGATGCTCGGGTTGAGATCGAATGACCTCAAGGAACGGATGGACGACATGGTGGAGAAAACTGTGGATCAGACCGAGAGGGGTCCAGACGTAGAGGGTCAAGAGACAATCGGCCAGCGAGACGAAGAGTGTCGCCACCGAGACGATCAAGTTCTCGATGGCATACGAAAACCTGGGCCAGGCTGATAGTCTCTTGAATGGAAACTCGGTGGGCTCCAAGCTGTTGACCAAGATCGTGCTCCTGGAGGGTGGATGAGATGCTCTGGGGAGGTCATCCCAAGCGCCAGGCTTCATGGCTAGAAGGAAGGGGTGTAATATATGTAAATGTAGATCAAGGTGTACTAGGCACTAGCGATGTCGATGGTGGGTTCAAGTCCCAAGTCTCCGAAAGACTTGAACTAGTTATTTATGATGAGCTCGATGGGGAGCAAGCTGCCTGGCTCGATGACTGGGGGTTTGTTTTCTTGGACATCTTTACTTATTTATTTACATAAATACTACATACGCACAAGACCCAATTGTCATCGTCATCATCCGCAAGCAAGTTGAGAGCAGATTAAAGATCGGAGATGGGAGAACTGAAATGTAAGAATTTCCTAATTCTTTTGACTCATCAAGAAGCCAAAAGGACCGACCCTTCCTCGGCGGGTGGCTCGTGAAATTCCAAGCGAAGACTTGTCTCACCAATAAATGAATATTACATGATGATTTGGTCATCGCGAACTAGCAAAGTGGTCGCTGGTTACACGATTGTTCTTACATGTACATACATACATAATTACATATGTATGACGTCATATCATTCCTACCTCACTCGAGCTCATGAGCCAAGCACACTGATGATCGATCAATCGTAAGCGTGAAAGCTGCCCAGCTCAATGCGCATTCGAGCCGCTCGGTGATAACGTCGCCTGGGTCCCAAGCTGTGACGATCACCAAGACATGGGCGTGTGTATGTACGACTTCAATCTTATGAAATTCTTTCGCTATATTCATTCTAACTCCTCGTTGCAAACCTCTCAGGAAACACACCAAAGACCCGGTTCGATTAACGTCTCACCCGATCAAAACTCGATTTAAATTCCATCCAGGTGCTGGTGCTCATCAAATCATGGTTGGAGTGATCGTAAGTACTTGGATTAGAATGATCAGTAAATGTAGATTAGGATATGCACAAGAGGATATGAGATTGGATGACATCCGACGATTTCAAGATACGCCTCTGGGATTGTGTATTCCTAGACAGGTTTCGATACCTACTAGCTTATGAGAAGATGAATCTCTCAATGCATTTGTGATGAGATTTACATCAATCATCTAGTCGCTTTCTCGAATGGTTTCTCGACATCTCTTCCCCAAGAGTTCCTGCAAATTTAGCAAATCGACATCCCAACTCGCCCCCGCGATTTGTGATCCCCAGAATGCCATTACCAATCGAGCAAACAGACTGATCAAGAAAGTTCTCCTAAGCATATTCTTGGTGTATGTATAGTGGGTAGACAAAAGTTGTGGGACTGACCCCCCAATTTTTGCCCACCTTTTTGTCAAGCTTCTATTTATTGTTTTCCTCATAAATTAGAAGGAAAACATGGTTGGAAACTCATTGATTTTACTAGCTGAGCAAGTCAATTCAAATTTACAATGAGTTTCATTTTTTTTTGTAAAAAAAAATAAAAATAGCATAAAACTGAGAGACAAAAATACAGTATATGTGGCCTTTTAATGGAGCATGAACTTGAAAAAATATTGAAAAATGCTATACCATCAAAAATTGATGGTAGTTGGATTGGATAGGGATAACATGATGAGGAACAAGAAAAAAATAGCAAGAAGAAAAAATATTTGAATATACCATTGGGTAGAAACATCACCAGCCTTGATGACAGCCTGCATTCAATCAGGCATGCAGTTGCTGAGATTTTTGAGTTTTTGGAGCAGAAAGTTGTCCCAGGTGCTTCAGATGGCTCTTTCCATCCCTGGGATTGTTTTGGTTGGTAAAGTTGTTGGATGTTTTTTTTTGTTTTAATATTTTCCATAAATTCTTGATTGGATTGATGTTGACTGATTGAGCTGGCCAAACAATTTTTTGATCACTTTGGAGTTTTTCCAGTCTTTGCTGATTTTGGCCTTATGGACTGGGGCCCCATCCTCAATTAAAAAAAAATAGGTTGATCAAATATTGCAATCCAGGGGCCAAGAACCCGTTTGTAAACAATATCAACAAAATAATTTGCAGTTTGTTTTTTGATGGCATGATGATGAGTTGGGAGGTGCTTTCACCAATGAAAGCACCCCATACCATACTCAAGGACCTCCCACTCTTGAATGTGGGGGCCAATCATCCCAGTTTGAATCTTTCTTGAGGGTTTCTCCAGACCATGAATTGTTTCAAATCCTTTCAAATTTCAAAGCTTAATTTTTCATTCCAAATGACCTTTTTCCAATATTCTTGGATCCAATTTATGGGCTTGAGAGAAAAGGTGAGTCATCTTTTTTTTATCATCTTCCAAATGTGGATTCTTGGAAGCCACCCTTGAATAAAATGCCAATTCATGGGCTCTGTGTTGAATTGTCAAAGTCAATACATCTTTCAAAATCAAATCACAGATATTGGGGGACTTCAACTTGAAAATATTCTTGATGGTTTGGCCCAGCTAAAAAAGATCAAAATTGGTTAGTTTTTGAGGTTTTCCTGGTTATTTTGAATGTTTGATGGTCCCTCAATCCCAGAAGCACTTGAGGATGTTATATATTGTTGTCATTGGAATCCCCAACTTTGAACCAATTTCATTCCCCAAAGTGCTGGAATCATAAATTGTAACAATTCTGGCCTCCCTTTCATCTGGTAATGTTTTTTCCCTTTTTATTTTTGAAATATAGGTAAGAAATCAATTAAAAAAAGAACCATTAGTAAAAATTGATGAAAAAAATTTTCCTAAATTCATCTGTCAAGGTGATTGGAAGAGTTGATGGTGGAAGATGGAAAGCAGATGGAGGGGAAGAGACTTATGTTTTTAAGATAAAGTCACTTTACCCAGTTTTCAAATTTTGTTGTGAAAGGATGCCAGGTTGGTTTGAAGTGGGTGGGTGTGGGCACTTTGAAAATAAGTCCCACAACTTCTGTCCATCCACTCTACATAAAATTCCTAATTGATGATAACTACAAAAATTTGTACTAATATTACTATCAGTTTCAAGAATACTGTCCTCTTCCTCAGAAATTCATGTCAAAAATTCTGGAATTTCTGCTTGAAGATTGAATTTCTCTTTCCTCTTTTGTCTAGCTTTTGCCCTAAATTATTTTTTTTTGTCTTGGATTTGATTTTTTCTTCCAAAAGTAAAAAAAATAAAAGAACATTGAATATTTTCCAGGAATCCAATAAAAATTGTCTACTTGTGGAATGATGGTACCTTATGTTGCAAATCATCAGTCTGTATTCTAATTTTGGTGGAAACTTTTATTACAATTGATTTTATGAAAAATAACCTTGAAAAATAAATAAATGTCCAAGTTGAAGTAAATAAGCTTTGACATTAAAAAGAGAGAAATAAAATTAAAAAATACCCTTTGAAAAGAAATAAATAGAAAAGATAGAAAAAAAATGCAAGAAAAAAGAAAAAAGAAAAAGAATTGTGCAGATACCAAAAAAGAATTATTCTGATTCAATGAAAGAGCCAGAATAATAAATTATGATTCCATTAATTTCTTTCAGGTAATTAAATAATATATATATATATATATGTATATTTGAAAATTTAACAGAAAATCTTGAGTAACCTCCACAGTTGTTTCTTTTTTGATGGATTGTTGTACAAAGATTGTGTTGAATTTGGATGTATTGAAGCTTGAATGTGATCTTGATAAAAATTTAAAATTGATTTCAGCATAAGAAAGTATGGTGCAAGGGATTAATTTTTTTTTGGCAGCTTCATTATCTGGAATACTCACAGTGAGTTTGTGCATTTTACATGATGACAATTGATCAGAGCCAATTTGTAAATTTTCCACAATGAGGAACGATTTTGGTTGAAATCTTGAAATTTTAGGAGGAATTTATCAATATCAAGGAAATTGGTATCTCCTTTGCTCTTACTATCTCCATACTGAAAAATTTCATATAAATCATTACTGATGTTTCAAAATTTCCAACAGGATGTATCATGCTTCCCTAAGACTTTTTGTGAGTGAATAAGCCTGGCTTGGTCAGCAACCAGGAAATAAAATAAAAAGAATGCCCAGGATGAAATAACACCTTCAATATTACTAAATCCACACCCTCCTTCTGTCACAAGGGCTGCTGAATGAAAGCAGGGCTTGGCACAGAGGGGACTCCACTCTCAGTTGGCTTGGGGGGCAAGGATACTTCAAGATGCTACAAGGAGCAGAGTAGGATTGAATTGGAGTTAACGTGCTGCATGATACTTGCTGGGATGGATTCCTAGTAAGAAGTAGTAAACTGATTTCTTGGGGGAAAATTAGGAACAGGAAGACAAGGGCTGCTTAAATAGACAGGAGGCTGGACTACAACAGAGGTACAGATTCTTGGGGCTCAGGATACATATGTGATGACAAGGGAGCAGTCAAGGTAACAGAGAGGGCTGATCAGGTATGCTAATACATTGGGGTTAGCCTGCTTACTAAATCGGGGCTAGGCTACAGGTCTGGCTGTCTAAGTTGGGAATGTAAAGTGAGAGGATGAACAGTGTGCATGGAGGTCATGACACTATGTACTAAGTATAGAGAGTATGTGATACAATCTGCAAGAGGATGTACATAAGGATTCCCATAGGATAAACCATAATGAAGTATGGGATAGACAGAGTAAAGAAGGTTAGAGGATATGCAGAACATAAGAGATCAAGTATGTGCAAGCCTAAGGAGTCTATAAGTATAATGCATGAGGTTAGACTATATGTAGATATGTAAGGCATGAAGATTATGAGGAGATATGTAGTTGAAGGAGATATACTGGTAAAGTCTCCAGATCCCTGAGGTTGAAGTTCCTGAGGTAAGTAGATTAGAATGAGGTTAGACTGAGTTTAGGTGTCAGTATGACACCTTCAAAGAAAGGCATGATTTTAGATTTTTTTTTTCTAAAATCACACCTTGTTTGAAGAAAGCCATGATTATAGTAATTTTCTTTTTTACTAAAATCATGACTTCTGGAACATCTTCCCACCCAAGGAATGCATGTAAAAAATAAAATTTCATGCCAATATAAAATATGAATGAGTTTAGAAAACTAAGTTTTGGCTCAACTTTTGAATTTTCAAAGGGGTATCTGAGGTGGTAGAAAATGCCTTTTGAGGATGGTTTGGGACCCCCAAGGCCTTTCAAAATCAGGGTTTTTTAGAGTCAAAAAATAAGCCATTTATTTAATGGTGGATTTGAAAAAAATCTGCCATTTTGAATCTGCCATTAAAAATGAGAAAAACTCTTATTTCACCCCAGGTGCTTCAGAGTTACCTGCAAATAAGTGGGTTTTTTGAAATTTTGTAAATAAAACTACACCTTCAAATCAACTATCAAAATAAAATAATCACCAAGAGCCCCCTACCAGTTTTCCTCATTGAAATCAAACTCCATCAAAGCCATCATCCATCACAAAATTTGACCATAACATCATTGTCTCATCCAGCTGATCATATTTTGAAAATATAAAGATATAAAAGATTTGAAAAAATATCCCAATAAGAGATTGGATTGTGATAAAGATCCAAAAGGTGCTTTTTATTTCAATTGTTATCATTGTTTAAGATATCTTGAATGGGAAGACCTTGGATACTATCTTGTGCCAAGACCCAGATACAATCCAAAAGATGGATGATCATCAGGATCCAGGAACAACAATTGGAAAGACACAGGATGGAACTGTTCCAAAATCATCACACAAAGATACTATTGTTTCAGAATAATCTTTGGGTACCCTTTTTTTTGTCTACATCACAAGGTTTAAATCTTACCAGTAATTTCTAAACTTTTACAAAAACTCCTCCAAGATCTACTCTGGCACTATATTCCCTTTCCTCCTGAGAATGAGAAGCTTACTCTAATGATCAAGGTTAGTTCAGATCAAGAAAAATCCAGACCATTTTGGAATAAAGGAGCCAAGCCCTAGTGAAACACTGCACAAGAAGAAGATAAAAGGTTAAACCAGAAATGGTAAGCTTGAATCCAGCTCTTCTGTCAGACAGACCACCAGACCAGCCATGCTGACCCAGGTGCAACCCTGATCTAAGCATAATGCAGAAACAGAATAAGGAAGTAAAGAAAAAATTAAAAGCACTCCATCATGGTTAGTGTTGGAAGGAACCCAAGAATAGGTTAACAAAACCCCAGCCAGCCAAAATCTATATCAGCTTTTCCCAACTGCAAGTTCCCATTCCTGTAATCACAAAACTTGCCACAACCATCTGCTCTATTTCATTGCCCAAATTTCTCTCATTCAACAATGAGCAGAAGACATGCTGCGATTTCCCCGAGTCAAACTGGCAGTTTAAAGCCCTCCATCAAAAGCTGCCTTTGTGAAAATTCAGTTTAATTCTCATCATGCTTCCTTGGATCCATAAAATCTGGGATTATTGATGATGATTGCTATAGTTAATCCAACAGATACATGTGAAGGTGGCCTTTTCATGACTGGAAGTATATGGGATGGGGTCAGATAGGATGGTAAAGCAACTGGATTTTATCAGTTGATTTTATTGGTTATGAGTGGGATGAGAGTGGAATGGGTAGAGAGTTTAGCATGAATGGTACTGTTGACCTGGGTGCATGCAGCAGGGAGTGTAATGGATAATGATGCATAAAATGGCAGATTTGATTCTTTGAATCCGCCATTTCTATGAAAACTTCCATTTTGAAATAAAATAGTTGGGGGTTATGTATAATTCAGGAACCCAGCATTAAAACATTGAGTTGGTCAGAAAAAAATGGTAGGTTTCCAATGGTGTGTTTGCTAGATCTGATACACCCTGTTGATTGATGCCTTGGGAGGCTAAACTAAGTGCTCCTGACTGGGTTAGAATATCTTGGAGAATCCAAATATGGAAAAAAATTGAATTAATTCAATATTTAAAGATTCAATAAAAACAAATTTCTTGAAATTAATTCAGATTTGTTCTCAGAGTTTAAAAAACTTTACATGATATAACAAAAATAGGAAAAATGATGGAAATCCATTTTCTTGAAACAAAATGGAACACATCCAGTTGAATATGAACACCTTTCTACCAAAGAGTAAAAAAATTGAAAATGTACTCTGATTTGAAAAGGACCTCATTTAATGTGAGAAAAATAAGAAAAATGATGGAAATTGATTTTCTTTACAAAAAATGGAATAATTGCAGTGGAATATAAATAAGTTTCTACAGATAATAAAAAAGGGTGATGATAAATTCACAACTCCAGTTGTGTGGGAGTTGTGTAGGGCCCAAAACGGCTCAAATGAGCCATGGGGGCCCATAGACCACTACAAAGGGCCATTCCAAACACGCGCAACCCCTGAGGGGTTGTATAGAAGCCGTTTACCCCCCGGAAGTTGTGCTAGAATTTTGGGCACCCCCTGGACCACACTTGGGTTCCCTCAACCAAAATTTGGGATCAACAAATACTTTGTGGGACTTTTGTTCCACACTCAATGATTCCAAAGTGACTCTAAAGTGAAACCAAAGTGAAATTAAAGTGAAAATTGAAATAATATAAAAATCTGAAAACAATTCTTTCTCAACTCAAAAGTGAGCAAACTTTGTTTGTTCAATTGAAAGTTGGATTTAATACTGAAGTATACCATTGCATTTTTTTTCATGGGAACATTGGCAAGCCCTCCTTCTTCTGAAATGGCTGCGTGGAAGTTCTACATTGATATTGCCATCAACAAAGCTTTGGAAAAAGAAAAAAAGGATTTGGCTAATGAAACATTGGAAGCCTCAATTGCATCCTCATCAAGGGTGACAATTGAGGAACAAAATGTTTCACAGTGGGATGAAACCTCTGGTTGTGAGTAACATTTTATTTTACTGCAGTCTTTGCCAGATTAAATTTGATTCAAACTAACTCATGGGGTGCGTGTAACTATGAAACTACAAAACCTAACCATTGAATTTGTGCAAGATCCACTTGACCCACCTCCTGTGAGAACTTTTCCTACTTGGGAAGAGGCCCAAAACTATTTTAAAACATGCGCTATGAAGAATGGTTACGCTCTGATGGTTTTTAACTCAAAGAAAGATAAATATGTGGATCTGGCATGTGATCACCATGGTTCCTATTTGGGACAAATTCTTAACAAACAGTCTAGAAAAACTCACACAAGGAAGGTTGGGTGAAAGTTTTTAATCCGTGCAAGTTGCATGAAGGCAGACCCCTTGTGGAGAATCTCCTACAAATAAACCCAACATAATCATCAACCATCTGAAAATCCCTCTGTGCATCCCCAACTCAGGAGAATCTTGGGGATGGCCTTAGACAATCTAATAGAAGGCATGAGTGATGGGCTCTTTACGTTTCAGCTTAAGAGGAAATTGAGAAAGATTGATGGAGGGGATTATGTTGATGACCAAACAATCTATAAAACTAATTGGAAGGTAATGCTTGCAGAACTAAAGGGTAAAAGTGTTATGGAGGTACTCTATGAACAGCTTGAAGAAACAAGTTGATTAACTGGTCAAAGTACAGTGGAGAGGGTCACTTGGAGGCCCTGTACTTAGCACATCCTGAGGCAGTAAAGCTTTCAAAGAAATTCCATCATATTGCTATATTGGATTGTATTTATAAGAAAAATAAGTACAAAATCCCATTATTGCATGTTGTAGGAATGACAGCCAATCAGAAAAATTTCACAAAAGATCTTGTTTTTATAAAAAAAGAAAATTTTGAGTTCTAAAGCTGGTCTGTAAATGCATTAAAGGAGTTGGCTTATGATCCTGAGAGATTTCTAAAAGTATTTGTGATGGACCATGAAAAAGCTCTGATTTTTGCTATTGAATCTAGTTTCCCTGAGTCATCAAAACAATTTTGCACTTGGCACTTGTCTAAAAACATACAACCAAACTGTGAATGGTTCTTTGTTAATGACGTTGAAGGATGGAAAAGCTTTATGACTCTATGGGAAAAGTATGGGGCCTCAAAGACCAAGGAGGAGGCAGTGGTCAATGATGCAGAACTCAGATTAGGTCCAAATAACTTCTTATTATCCTTCCTAGTTTTGGGTTCTGACCTTTTGAATTTTATAGTGTTTCTTGAAAGACTATGAGGATTTACTCGAGTATATGGAAAATAACATTTTCCCTATCAAAGAGACATTTGTAACAGGGTGCACTTGTATAAACCCAGATTTTTGAAACAAAAAAAAACATCTTGGGTTGAAGGGGCCCATGCGACTCTCAAATGATTCCTTGAAAACTCTTTAGGAAACCTGTTGGATGTTTGGAAAAGCCTTGAAAAAACGGTTTCAAATCAAATAAAATCAGTTCATGCATCACTTTATAACTCTTCAATTAAGTTAGGGACAGTTCTTGCTCCTGAACTGTTACCATTGGGTTACAAATTGTCTTGAGAGGCAATTCAGATTATTAGGGAACAATTTGAAAAGTTCAAACGTGATCATGATGGCAAAGTCTGCACCAAGTCATATTCCAAGACTATGGTTTTTCAAATTTCCCACCAAATAGGTGACTATCTAGCATTCAGAGGATCCATGGTACCCAAAGATGTTCATCCTCAGTGGAGGTTAAACTATGACCCTTGCAGTTATAGTTTTGTAATTTGTCTTAAGTTGGATTTTTCAAGTTGGATTGTTCAAATCACTATGTGATTAATGCTTTTTGATTAATGATTCTCAATTCACTAATGGTTTATCCTTTTGAATTGTTCAAGTGCAATGTCAAAAAAATTCTAAGCACTCCTCAGTTACGTGAAAAATTGAATGAAATGATCTTGGAATCTCCAGATCATGAGCAAAGCGGCCTATTGAAGTATATCATTTGGAAGATTACAAAATATTGATCAAAGCCAAGACTTGAACCTAAATTCTTACAATAAAGTAGGGGCCAGCCAAATTGAAAGATACACGGCAAGAACCATCTTGGTTTGAGCATTTTGAAAAATAACTCAAGGGGGAAGAAAGGAGTAGAAGGGCTCCAAATAAGAAAATACAAAAGATTGTAAGTCTTTTCTTTTGGGATATTTCCATTTTTTTTGGTTTAATGAACTTAGTTACTAACTAATGATGAATTGTTAGTCATAGTTGGCAGAATCTGAATCTTAATTTCATAGTTCAGAGGAGGAGACTGAAAGTGAATTGGGATCACTTCATTTGGAATCAGAATCCTCTGCAGAGGAAGACAATGTGCAGCAAAGATCAACCAGAAGCTCATCTTTGGTGAGTATTCATTTGAATGATGTGATTAAAAAAATGAATACTAAGTTAGTTTTGATGATAGGAAATAAACGTGAAATACCTCAACCAAATACCCAAGAAATTCCTAAAGTTCTTGGGTGAGGTTGGGGATCCAATTGGAGATGGGAATTGCAGATTTAGAGGGATTACTAAATCTTTTGGTTATGAAGAACATGGTTGGTTTAAAGTGAGAAAAGAAATGATTGAAACATTAGAGAAAAATAAAGGATGCTACATTAATATGCTTGGTGGTTCAAAGGAGGTTGAAAAGATTAAACAAAGACTTGATGTTGAAGACATCAGTGAAAAGATTCCCTCCTCAAAATGGCTGGCTAAATTAGATATTGGTCAAATCATAGCAGACAAATATTCCAGACCTATATCTTTCATTTCATGGGAGTCATGTGATACTCATACTCCAATGAAAAATGGTGCTACTGATCAACCAGATCCAATATTCATTTCCTTTGTAAACAATAACCACTGCGTTCTATTGGCACTTGAGGGAGAAAGTATTCTAATCCCACCCATTGTAGCAAAACCACATTCCTTGATTTCTAAAACAGCCTCTGGTTGGTTTGATCATCTCAAAGATCAACTGCAAATGTATTCTAGATTGTAATAGATTTTGAATTCATTTCATCATTGGGTTTCATATAATTTGTAATTCTAATGCAGCTAATGAGTTTTATTAATGTAAAGGATTATCACATTTTGAACATTATTATGTTGAGTGTTTTGAGTTAACCTCATAATATTGAGTGTTTGAAATGAGATTTTAATGGCAATTCAGTTCAACTTGTGTTGGGGTGATTCCATCATAAGGAGTATTTTACTCCTTATGATGGTATCAGCTGAACACAACTTGAACTTGTTTTTTTGTGTGTTTTTTGAACATCATTATGTTGAGTGTTTTGACTTAAGATCATCATATTGAGTGTTTTGAATGAGAGTTTAAGGGTAACTAAGTTCAACTTGTGTTGGGCTGATTCCATCATAAGGAGTATTTTACTCCTTATGATGGGATCAGATCAACACAAGTTGAACTGGTTTTTTTTTTGGTGTGTTTACTTTAGGGCTTGTCAAGTTACTTGTCTTTTTTTTTGGTGTTTTTAATTTAGGGATAGTCCAGTTACTTGTATTTTTTTTTTGGTGTTTTTAATTTAGGGCTAGTCCAGTTACTTGTCTTTTTTTTTGGTGTTTTTAATTTAGGGCTAGTCCAGTTACTTGTGATATTCATTGGTGTTTTTAGTTTAGGAATAGTCCATTTACTGGTGTTTTTTTTTCCTTTTCACTTTAGGGATATTCCATTTGATAGTCCCATTTTTTTTGTTTTTTATTTATTTATTTATTTATTTTGTTTTTTCAACCAAAAAATCAACATTTTTTGATTTCTTTGATTTTTTGGTTGATTCCTGTTTTTTGGAAGGTTTATTTGATTCATGGGTTATTTTAGTGCCCTTTCATTCCATTTTTTTTGGCTCATGGCAGTCCAGTGGCGTTTTGGATGCCACACAACTACATTTGAGCCGTTTACAACTCCACAGGACTCAAATGTAGTTGTGTTGAATCCAGCACGCTGTCAGACCCGCCTGGGTGGGCCGCGCAACTCTTTGAGCCGTGGGGGGTAAGACCCGGCTTGCACAAAACTACATTTGAGCCGTGTACAACTCCACATCACTCAAATGTAGTTGTGTGTAATCCAACATGCCGTTGGACCAGGCTTGGTATGCCGCGCAACTCTTTGAACCATGGGGAGTTGTTCACAGCGTGGATTGAACTGTGTGGCCTGCCACAGGGCCCACTTTGAACCGTGTCCACAGCTCAATGGGCCATGAATTTAAAATTACCCAATAAAAAAATACAAATTCTAAAAAAAAAATTAATACGGTGTGGAAACTTTAGGGAGCAACACCCCAGAAGTCGTCCTCAAGTTCCGGAAGTTATTGATCAAAGCGTCTGTAAGGAGATTGGATGCAGCCGTTCAAGAGAGAGAGAGGGAGAGAGAGAGAGAAATAATAAGATGAATTCCTTCCTTTCCAATCCAATCCAATCCGATGCCATAAAAAGTGATATCCTAAAGTGCAGTCCAGTCCGTAAAGCGAAGTGAAGTGGGGTGAAGTGTTTTTCCTGTCCTTCCCCTCCCTTCCTCCGATCATCCGATGCTCCTACAACCCGGAGTTGAGAGCAAAGTATTTAAGTCCTCCCTCTCAACCCTAACCTAAGTACAACCACAAGTAACAAGAAAGAGTGATGATATACAACCCTAAGCCACAGAACCCTAGCCCAACCCTATCCCTCCATCCCTTGCCATTACCCGCGCCCTTTGGTATTAACGTAGCCCGGTTCGTCCGCCCGCGCGCGTCCACCCAACAACCCATTCCAATATCCGGGGCGTACCCATGTGATCCAATCCGCGCGTCTTGTGATGCGCGGTCCGATCCGTGCAAGCTTTCCGATCCGCGCGAGCCTTCCGATCCGCGCAAGCCTTCCGATCCGTGCAAGCTTTCCGATCCGCGCGAGCCTTCTGATCCGCGCAAGCCTTCTGATCCGCGCAAGCCTTCCGATCCGCGCAAGCTTTCCAATCCGCGCAAGCTTTCTGGTCCGCGCGATCCGTTGTCTCCCGTCTCCAGGTGCTGAGCCCAACCCAACCGCTGCTGGGCCTACCTGACTGCTGCTGAGCCCGCAGCGCGGCTAGCTGCAACAAAGCCCTTCCCATTGCTGAGCGCGCCGCCTGCAGCCCTTTCCTGACTCGCGTCCATAAAAGAGCACCACATCCCCCCCCAACTTGAGTTCTGTCCCCAGAGATCTCCCACCATCTCACCTTCCGTAGTTGTCGTTGTGCGCAATTGAGTAGCCTTTGGGCTTGTGAGTCCCTGAGCAAGAATAAGAACTGCGCGCAATATCCGCGCCTTGGAGAGAGAAGATCAGCGCCAGTGAGAAATCGGAAAAGGTGAGAAATCCGCGCCAGTGAGAGTCTGAAGGTGAGAAATCTGCGCCATTGAGAGTCTGAAGGTGAGAAATCTGCGCCAGTGAGAGTATCCGCAAGAGTACATGGGGAGACAGAAAAGGAAGAATGAATAGATAAGAAGGAACAAGAGATTTTTTTTTTTTTTTTTTTTTTTTTTTTTTTTTTTTTGAGCCCGCGTCCTGCTTCCCAACTCCAACCTTCCACCCCGCGCTAGCTTCCCCCCAACTTTGCCGCTGTCCTCAGCCGACCGCGCCCCACCCATTGCCAGATCCGCGGAGCGTTGCCTCAACCAATCCCGCAGGGACCTTGTTTGCAAATTGTTGTCACAGACCGCCTAGGTGCACCTCCCGCCGCCAAGACCCTCCTGCATCCTTTGAAATTTGAGCCCATCCGTGCGCAAAACCCAAACAAAAGCAAACACCCCCAGACGTCCTTACAACAACCTGCCGTTGAGGAGGAAAGAGGCTTTGAAACCCTTTCAATCCCAGCTCTCTTCTTCCCCACCCCGTCCACCCAACATCCTTTGCCCTTTGCCGTTCTTGCGGCCTTGTTCTCCCCTCTGGAGATTTCTGAGCGCTCCCTGCCCACCAGACTGCGCGTGACCACTTGACCCTTCCGCTCCGCCCCACCGTCTGTCCATTCCGCGCCCGTCCTTTCCGTTGCTGCCACTACCCTTTCCAAATGCGCGCTCTCCGCCGTCAAAGAGGTCTAGCTCGGGTCGTGATTCTCCAACGTGTGGTCCATCTCTTCCGCCGCCGCGTGTACCTTCTTTGCAAGATCCGTCCGCCGCTTGCCAATTCCCAGTCCGCACGGAGCATCCATTTCCTGTTCCGTTTTCCTCGCCCGCTTCCTGTCAGTAGGCCGCACCGGTTCCATTGAGTCCCCCTTCCCCAACACATTCTTAGCCCCCACTGGGGAAACCAATTCCGCGTTTGAATCCGCTGTCCGGTCCCTTTGTCCCGTCCGCCAACGGTTGTTGTCCTCCCCATTTGCGCACACGCGGGGCGCAGAAGCGCTGGGGGACTGAATACTCTCCAGATAGGCCTTGAGGCCCCTTGCCACCTCCGCAAGTTCGCTAGCCCAAGAGATGGTTGCCAGTGGTGGGGCCAGAACATACTCTGCCCTGTAGTACTCCAGTTCCGCGTAGTCCACTTCTGCTTGCATCTGGGTCCCGTTGCGCGCGCCTGCCTTGTAACCCAATTCCGCGGATGGCTTGAGATTGTCCTTCCGAAAGCAAGAACCGTGCCTCCCCCATCTTGCCAGCATGTCCTCCTTCAGTTCCGGCCAATCCAGGTTCAGGTATCCTCCCATCTCCTCCACTTCCCGACGCGCTTCCGCCTCCTTGATGAACAGGACAACATGGCGCACCTTCTCAAAATCCAAAACGCCTTCAGAGTCCGCGATTGTTTCATAACGTGAGATGAATCGCTCCACCTCCGCAATGTTGAGTCAAATATGCGGGGAAATCCATGGAGTAGCGCGGAAGCCATCGGAGGAGGAAGGAAGAGAAGCGGCTGTTGGTAGCATCCGTGAGTACCTTTGAGAGACTTTGACAAAAGATTGTTTCCCGGCCAGACCCCCAGATGTAGAAACTTTAGGGAGCAACACCCCAGAAGTCGTCCTCAAGTTCCGGAAGTTATTGATCAAAGCGTCTGTAAGGAGATTGGATGCAGCCGTTCAAGAGAGATAGAGGGAGAGAGAGAGAGAAATAATAAGATGAATTCCTTCCTTTCCAATCCAATCCAATCCGATGCCATAAAAAGTGATATCCTAAAGTGCATTCCAGTCCGTAAAGCAAAGTGAAGTGGGGTGAAGTGTTTTTCCTGTCCTTCCCCTCCCTTCCTCCGATCATCCGATGCTCCTACAACCCGGAGTTGAGAGAAAAGTATTTAAGTCCTCCCTCTCAACCCTAACCTAAGTACAACCACAAGTAACAAGAAAGAGTGATGATATACAACCCTAAGCCACAGAACCCTAGCCCAACCCTATCCCTCCATCCCTTGCTGTTACCCGCGCCCTTCGGTATTAACGTAGCCCGGTTCGTCCGCCCGACAACCAGTTCCAATATCCGGGGCGTACCCACGTGATCCAATCCGCACATCTTGTGATGCGCGGTCCGATCCATGCAAGCTTTCCGATCCGCACAAGCCTTCCGATCCGCGCAAGCCTTCCGATCCGCGCAAGCTTT